>JAJNBT010040820.1:0-13097 GCA_028455955.1 Notopais sp. p TS-2021 | reverse complement strand
TAATTATAATAGATATATATATATATTTATTTTTCAAATCTCTAAAAGGGGGCAAAAACAACTAAACTAGGGTGCGGTCAAAAATAAGATTTGGACAAATATAGAAGTGTCAAATCGATAGTTTTTTTTTCAAGGAATAGAATTTATTTTTCAAACAATTATTTGAAAAGGGGTGGAAGCCCTTAAAGTTTAGAAATCGATAAATTTCATTAACAATTTTTCAGACTTTGGCGATAGAAAATACATTTTAAAATAGTCTATAGCTACTAGTAAATAGAATTTTCTGTCGAATTTAATGATAATATACCGTAGTTACTTATTTTTTCAAATTTATAAAACAGGGGGCAAAAAATCCCTAAACAAGCTAGGGTGCGGTCTAAAGTAAGATTTGGACAAATAAAAAAGTACCAAATCGATCGAGTTTTTTTTAAAGGAATCAAATGGTCTCATTTATTTTTCAAAATAATGATTTGAAAAAGAGGGGAAAGCCCCCAAAGTGTGGAAATAGCTATATTTTATAAACAATTTTTCAGACCTTGTGGATATAAAATAGTCTGCCTGAAACGCAAGTTAACGCGACGGGTGGGTATTCCTGCTCTCTATATATATAACATTGAATGTTTGTCGATTTATGTATTTGTCCGCTATAGAAATTGAACTGGCAACATCTACAAAAAAATGTAAACACATCAATTTTTATCTAGTATTACGCGAAAAGTAGATTATCAAAAAAATATAAAACTATGAACATATAAAAGTACTAAATCGATAGAGTTTTATTCAAGGAATTTAATGGTCTCATTTATTTTTCAAAAATTGATTTAAAAAAAGGGGGGGGGGAGCCCTAAAGTTTGGAAATAGCTTAATTTCAATAACAATTAAAATACATTATAAAATAGTCTGCCTGAAACGAAGTGAACGACGGGTATTCGTGCTAGTATCTATATATATAATAGCGTAAGTCGTAAGCTATATAATTGTATGGGTGAATGCGATCGTTATTGTTACCCAATGGGAAGAAATAGCCGAATGGATATTCATATCTCCTACACCAATCAGCAGCTCTCCTTTGTGGTCGAGTAAAGCGTTGTAGCAAGCGGTTGGAAATTCAAACTTGCTCAAGATTCCTCTTTTCTCCTGAAATAGCAAAACATTTTTTTAATTCCACACTTTTGTAATAGACATGAAATCTGCCCCATCAACCAAGTTCATTTAATCGATTCTATTAAGAATATATAATTGATAATTACGTTAGTTATATGGCATTTTACACTTTAAATTACAGTTACGTTATGAAGAGAAACTAATTCTAGTAACTTGTAGTGAGCGATATTAATTTGAAGTTAACCCCTTTTTGTGGAACGACAGTCGAATTTTTGAAGTCGCTAATTTCAATGGATCGATCAAGTAGGAGCGTGCTGAACAATCGTTTAAATCGTCCACGAGGAGTTAAGTTGACCTACAATTAATTCTGGAAATTTAAATTTAATATACTTCCACATTTCAACTTTTACAACCATTAAAATAATCATAGAGACCGTGTGAAATATCGACACGCCCGACCATATTTACAATGGTCGTGATTATGGATTTAACTTTACCATTCGCGGATTATGTTCCATAAGAGACCCACTGTACTTGTCTGTTCCGACGGCTGATAGGAATAAAGGTCCACTGCCCAGTCTCGTCAAGGCATCCGCAATATTACGGCCAACTCCGCCAAAACTCTGCACCAACTTGCCCTGGTGAGTTCGACCACTGTCCTGTTGACGAAACAACTAAATTTACTTTCGTTTATTCTAAAAATACAACAAATTGAAGTTAAAAAAATGAATAATTTTCGGTATTGGAATTCGTGCGAATTAAAATATATATCGAGTCGAGTAGGACATTTAATTGGTCCGTAATAATATCCCTGAGGGCCGTTGGACTGGTAATAAAAGCCCCGCAATTACTGCTCCTCTACATGCAATATGCACTTTATAATATTGGAAGCAGAACGAACCTGCAATTAAGCTAATAAAAACTAGAATTCCGTGACTATAAATACATTGGCGATAATTATGCGTAATCACATCAGTTTACATTCTATAGCTAGGAGACAAATAGTATAAAGCAACCTGACCAATTGTAAATTCAAACGCAAGTTTTTGTCACATTTATGCAACAGTGAATGTGGGATAAAATATAATCCTGTAAAGAGCCTTTAATTAGGCGATACAGATTGAAAACGAAACTACCCACAATTATCTCGGACATTAATTTCGATTGGAAAATACGTCCAATAATTCAACTTGACGAAATCGCTTTCTATTAACGCAAATCAAATCTAGAAACCAAATCAAAAATTTGCTGCCAATTTTTTACAAAGTTTTGTGAACACTAACAATAAAAAGAGTGAAGGTGACTTTCTTTGATACAAGTCACACCTCCTCGCTAGGATCACAATTTTTATAATAAAACATTTATTTTTAAGAATCACAACAGGAACAGAACCAGAAATTACAAAAAAAGACAAAAGTAAATAATAGTAATCTTAAAATCAAACTTCTAATAGTTATATCCTGATGTAAACTGCTATGAAAATTTTGCCATTGAAGCTGATACTCTTTATATTATGGCATGATACAATCTATACTGGCATATGGTATTTTGGTCTGGGGTGAGTCTCTTGTTGCTACAAACGGCTTTCGGAGACTTATTAGACTTCATGATTGTATAGTTTTTTTTAATCTTTTTTCAATGGATAATCAATCCAGAGCTCATGACATGGATAATATATATAAAAGAACAAAAATATTGAAAACAAAAGACTTATACTTCTATAGTGCTGGAATTATAATGTACAAAATTATTTACTACGATGTAGCACCATTGATCATTTTACTAGAAATGGAGATAGTTTTAGATTGCCTTTTCCAAATGTGACAGCTGTCCGGTTGAACTATCTGTACCAGGCTGTGAAAGTCTATTGATAATTAAATTCGTCCGCTATCGAGCGATTGATTTTTCTATTGCCTGAAGAGCCACATGGTGTGCTCACAAAAGGATTCATTGGGAGGAAAAACAAAACAAAAAATTTCTTGTTTTAAATATTGTATATTTGTAAACCTTACATTCAATAAATTATTGATCATTCATCATTTATTTATCATAAATGAACCTTTGTGAATAATTTAGAAAATCTTTTTGATAAATATTTGGACTTTGGTTTCGATAGAAATTGTAAGATTTAAACTATTTCTATTTTCAACCCAAGATTGAAAAGATTGTATAGAACAATCAATGATTGTAGGATTTATATTTTGAAAAACATTTGGCAGAATTTTATTGATTTCAGATCTAACGACAAATTGTCAAAATCCTAAAAGTGTCAAAATAAGAAATTCGAAGCAGTTTGTTCCTATTTCACGACGCAACATCTATATTGTTTCCGTAAACCAAATCCAATATACAACTATCATAAAATGGTTTCAACATTATTAAATAAAACAGAATTTTCGTCTACGCAAAACTATTTTGGTTTGAATCCAAATAATTTATTTATTGTTACAAATGTACATATAAAAGCAATTAATAGTACATGAGTCAAGTGTAGAAATACTATGTCTACTGTACTAAATATAACATGGTAGGTACATGTATCGTAGGTGCTACTGGAAAAGTTAGTACAGTACCGGAGAATATTTAACAATAATACAGAGACGTTCTAATTGAATAAAAGAAAAAATAATTGTTTCGCAAATATTATTTGAGCAGATAATATCCCTCCAAGGATTACGACGTGGGAGGTTTGTTCCTATATATAATTTAGGAAGTCGCTTAGTTAAAATAAGGAGGGTAGCTTCATCAAAAAATGAGCTTCCGTATTATTATCAAATTGGGTCCGACTAAATTGACGATGATTCGAACCTGACCGAGACAACTCAACACTTTCTTTTATTGTTGTTGAGAAATAATAATTTTATTTCGTAGAGTCAACATCCACAGCTGAGGAATTAAAAGTTAATTCAACCAAAATCTAATTTCAGGGAAGAGAATATTTCATTTTGGTTCAAAATCAACGAAACTGAAATTTTATTCATTGTAGTTTGAACGAGAAATGTTTGTATTTTTATTTCATAAACTCTACCTAACGCATTCTTCGAACTTAAGAGTCTTCTTCACTGTCGGAGACATCGACAGTGAGACGAGTCCTCAAGTACCTTTCCTTGAACTTAAGAATCTTCTTTACTGTTCCATCAAAGTTTATAAATATTTTCAATTTGACACAATAATTGTTTCTTGTTTACAAAAATACCAAAAGTGCCACCAGCAGACAGTACCCGATCTAAATTTAAATTATAAACTGAACGAATATTAATTAAATACTGCAACCAAACGTCAAACTTTGGACCTTAATGCCAGGTCTAGTGTTATTTAAGAGTGCCATCGGTTACAAAATGAAATTAATCTTTTTGTCTTCTGCGAGAATTTATTTTTTGCCTGCTGAGAAATTGCAAGAAATTCTTGTGAAAATTGTGTGAAAACTAAACAGCGTCGTCAGTTGGTCTCGACGGATTCCTGGAAATCGGTCCAAGGACGGCTCTTTATTTGCTAAATTACCTTCCTTCCTCCCTCCCTCCCTCGTCCCTCCTGCAGATATTTACGACTCTTAGCGAAATCTCGCAGATTATTTTCATTTCTTATAGATTTTCCAATCGATCATATCAAATGGGAGTCCTCGATTTGATCAAAACTAAATCACCTTTAATTAATTTAATTGATTTATTCAATATTACGTATTTAAATTGGGCTCGTTCAGTCACTTCAAACTAATTACACCACTTTCTAAGTCAATTCTTCACAGCCACAAAAAAAAAAATTCCGTATTTTCAAAAATCAAAATAATCTACAATATCTCTCGAAACAATATTGACTGGAAACAATGTCGCTCAAAACAATATTGACTGGAAACAATGTCGCTCAAAACAATGCCTCTGGAAACAATGACAATAATGTAATTTAGATGTGATGCTGTCACTGATGACGGTTGCCTCCCTTAGGTCATTCACGGCCTAAAGATCCACCAATGTCTGGGGAACATGAAGGGGACAACATATATATAGCGGAGCATAATCGTGTTTCATAATTAATTTGTTTTCTGTCTTATATAAGTTTAATCAAATGAAAAAGAAAGAGAAACAACTCTCGGACTATTTATAACTATTAATTTGACCAAAAAGTAAATAAAAGAAAGTTCTCCGATTCCTCCCCTCGCTCCCTGGTCAGTCTAGTCTCTAGTGTCTGGAGGTTCATAATCACTGATGTAGATTCAGTCTAATTTGATGAAATATCATTTTAGAATTATGTAAATTGTTGTCATCAATGGAATTAAAAAAGTGATCTTTGGTGATCGTCAAAAGAAGAAACTCGTGGCCAGTAATTGCAGCTGTTGAATGAATGAGGCGGATTGTACAGTTGTCCCAAAGTTGGCATCAGTTTGTTATCAAAAAGAGTCATGAGTTGGCGATGAAAAAGAGTTTGATCCTGAAGAGAGCGATCGGTGGGAGGGGAAAAGTGAGAGTCTTCTTCAGTAAGATTCTAACGTAGAAGAAGGAAAGGTCTCCTCGCGAGGGACGCATCACCAGAGTGCCAAAATATAAGAGATTTTAATTTAATTGTCACCGGTCAATTTTAGTTGTCGGTGTTGGTCAAGTGGAAGCAAAAAGTGGACTTTTGTCGAAACATTTCGTCCATTTGGTGGAGATTTCTAAAACAAATGCAGTGATAAGATTTCCTTCCCATTCAACATCAGTGACACGATAACACCGAGGTTGGTATTTTAAATGGTCAAATTGGCTTCATTTCACTTAATCTTAATGGCTCACGTAATCATCGAATATTCACGCATTAATTACCATCGGCAATTTTGGATAAAAAAAGGTTTTCGTCAATTTTGTTGTAGAAAAATAGTCAAATTCCCGGAAAAAATGCGAGAGAAAAATGTTGAAATTTGTTTTATGCAAAAGTCTGAGAAATTTGTGTCTCGGACTCGATTGAAAATTCTACTTGTTTTTCTTTGACAAAATCTCAAAAAAGCGACATTTGGCAACGATGCTTTCAGGTAAACAAATCCGCACCCATTAATACCATACAAATATAAACTAATAAACTAATAAACTAATAAACATACGAAAACTAAATGAGGACCAAAATTCCATATTGATAAGAATACAAATGTTTGGTATTACTTCTACCTAGACGGGTCTATTGAATCTACTTAGATAGACTGATTGAATCTACTTATCTATTTTAGATTTGGCCCATAAGATAATTATTCGAGATTACATTAAATTCATCACTCTTGTTTATTTACTTAATTTAGTTTATCGATACACACACACACATACACACGCAACGATTTACAAATTTACGCAAAATCTAAAACTAACTTTTGTTGTCGTCGTCGTAAGCAAGAAATCTATAATTGCCCGCAGCAACATTTACAGTCACCATTTAATAATAAAATGTAAATTTCAAAAACAAAAGACACGAAAACTCTTCTCTGTTGTGACGTTTTTCCTGTGATTTATTTTCGTACGAATTTTGTGTGACTTTTGGGGGTGGGGATCCCCTTTGGTGTGATTTGGCACAAGCCAAAGTACAGGATAAGACATCCTTTGATCCTTTGGTTGATAATAAACAGTTTTATATTGTCATTATTAGTTTATGGAACGACAACATTTTACGAAATGATCCATTGACCAAATTTCAATTGACTTTCCATGCACCGTTCTACAAAAATATTGTAAAATAATATATAATGATGGTGTTTTATAAGTTGTTAATATTGAGAGTAAATTATAATCAATAGTGGTAAGTATATTGAACCTAACCTGACCTATTAATGGCACTAGTTTCGATCTTAAATGGAATTTTTGTCAAAATTGGAAAAACTTCCGTTGGTTTTGGGTTGATTGCTTTCGAAAATGGTCGCCTTTAACTCAAGGTCGCCGATGAGAAAAAAGGTTTTAAACCAAATTGTTTCGTTCGGCTCGAGGACTCTATAGACCAGCAATGGCGAACCTTTTTGAGGTGACGTGTAATTTTTAGTACTTTTAAATTAAAAAAAACGTAATTAATTTTTACTTTTGACAAACTTGTTACTGCATTTCCTCTGCTAATGTTTTCATTCGACAAATATAGGAATAAAAAATACTGTTTATTATCATAAAGCACAGAAAATTTGGTTGAAAACTGAAAAGCTGGAAGGAAATATTAAAAATTAATGAAATAGTATAATTTAAAAAAAACCGTAATGGGTATTGGAAAATGGGTCGCGGGTAAATTGTTAAATATTTTTAATTTCAGTTGCGGAATCGACACCTTTTATATAATTCTAATTATAAAATATTAAAACTAAACAATTTATTTGAAAATGAAGAATTAAAAACGTGTGATTTAAATGTAACAATCCTGGGAAGTCAGAATAAAAGTTCAATTGTTAATTGCTATTTAAAAAACAGGACAGAGATTTAAAACCGGTTGATTGTCTCTCATTTGTTATTTCAAAGTAATTTAGAAGTAATTTAGAAGTAAACCGAATCGAATTATTGGCAGAAGCATTTTCAAATTCATTACTTTTCAACCGATTCAAGGCCGAAAATACGTATGTGTCTGTATCATTTATGGAACTTATACAATTTCATATCTATTTGGATCTCGTAAAATTTCGTTATTGAGTCAGGGATGTGACTAATGAATAAACCATTTTGCCCACCACTTTCGAGACGATAATTTAAGAAAATTTCATTTAAATTGTTTTTGTGTTAACAACAAATGTGTGAAATCAAAAAAGATCTACAATAAAAGTTGAACGAAATTAGATTAAAGCGAGTGTCCTAGATGGGCCTAAATACTGACGTCACCAGAAGCTCGCACAATCATCGAAATTTAATTGAAAAAACAAATCGGTTTCCAGAGAGTCACCGATCGAGCTTCACTAAGATCCTAAGTACGGAAGAAGGTAGTTAATCGCTCGATTCACGGTAGTTTCTATATAAACGAAACCGAATCTCAGCAATAATCGAACTTAAACGAAACAGGCAATAATACAACAATGGAATAGACATTTAACACTCAATTATTTTCAACCTCATCATAGGTAAAAGTGACCATTGAGGCAAAAATGGGTAAATAAATCTATACAAGTCACAGAATAAATAAATTAAGTCGCTATCTACTATATTAAGCTAGATATTACGCTGTCTACATTTCTTTAACGTTCATAAATGCAATATTTGGTTAGCTTTTTAGTTATTTTCTGCTCTATTTACTTGATATAAATTCAAATATCAATAACTTTATCCATTAAACTGAGTGGTGAGCTATCAAATATTTTTAACAAATGATTGTCTGAGCTGTGATAATTGTAATCTCTGGGTTCTGGTGACAAAAATGGTTGAAAATGACACCGTTTGGCAATTATATTAATTATCTCGCTATTGACCTTCTATGGTCAATTGGCAAACGAGTGAAAATCTAATAATGAGACACTAAAATAATTCCAATAGCTACAATTTCGATCAAATATAGCGACATATAACATTGTAATATGTAAATGTTGCAAATTCACTTCATTCAAGGAGGTTCGTTTCATAAATAATTATTCTTGAGTGGCCAACAAAAAAGTAAACAACTGGTTTTTTTAATTGATTTCAAATTTAATGGGAAATTGTAAGTAAAAATAAGAAATATTTATGTTTTATTTATACCGTGAAATAAAAACTTGCCATTTTGGAGTGATTTCCTGCGATCCCAGGACAGAAACCACTATGGATAACACAATATATATAGACTGGATTTACCATACACTCATCGAATTGTAGCTTTGTTTAAATCACGCTGAGACAATAATTTTAATTCTTTTATTTTGTGTGCTTTATATTCACCCAATTATCGTCGAGTTTATTCGTGTAAATTTCCTTATTGATTGCAGCTAATTATACGAAGAAATTTATTTTATTTTCATTCACAGTATATTTATCAAATTATAAATAAATAAACCTAGCCTAACCTAACCCAACCTTACTAAGCTGTTTTGGCCTTGAGCAAAACCGTCGGAACACTTTGGAAAGATTTCACAATATATTCTATCTTGATACAAAATTTTGTAGAAATTTCCATTTTTCTGTTCAGATGATTGAAATTATTTGAAAATGCTCCCGATATTTTCAATATATTAAAATCGCGAATAGTTTAAGCCAAAATTCCGAACAAATAATGACGTGAAGATGAGTCACTTTGTGATTAGATGTCATCTCATAGACCAAACGAAATGCTCGTTCTCTATTGGTTAAAACGAAACGACTTTTTATCTATTATTACACAGTGCCGAAAATAACAAAAATTGATCACTCAGGCACATACCGAACATGGCCAATTAGGGAGAGTGGAACAGGGGGCAATGCAATCGTAGGTTGGGGATATAAACCCCTTCCATGAGTGGGGATTCAATCGTTTTTACATTAATAATTATCAATCAACTTTGTGGTCCTTACGTGCACTGTGCAATAGGTTAGGTTAGGTTAGGATAGGTTAGTTTTTTCTCCCAATCATTCACACCAGAAGTAGAAATGAAAAACTTTTATCCTTTACAACACACATGGGCAACCTGCGGCTCGATTGATGAATTCTTGAGGCTTGTGTGTCTTATGACAATATTAATACCGTAAAACGGGGTGACGTTGGACGTGGAGTGTATTCGGACGGTCAAATCGGATAATTAAATAGGCATCAAGTAGATATAAACTTTTGCACCTAGAAATTTTTTTTGTTAGACAATTAGTCTTAGCAGCTAAGTAAGAGTACGTAATTGTCCAACAACAATTTTTGTTCTAGGTGCAAAAGTTTATAGTCCGAATACACTCCACGTCCGACGTCACCCCGTTTTACGGTAGTTAACATTCAATTTCAGTCATTGTTTTATGTTTTAAATAAAATTGTGATAAAATAGCAAAAAGTCCCCCAAAAAACGTTATTTTTTGTTTGTTTTCCTTTATTTTATTCATATAGCGCCACACGAGCCCATTTCATATATAATATAAATAATCGCCTCTATAATTAGTAATATTAGATTAAATTAATATTTTGTTTCAAGTGTAGCCCGAAACCATATGAAAAAATAGTAACGTGCGTCCTGCATGTCAAAAAAAGGTTGCCCCTGCCTGGTTTAGGTCGATTTTTACAGACTCACTGGACTTTAGTTGGTTCTGCATTCAACGTCTGCTTCGTTGGAGTGGAGTGATTAAGAAGCAGATCCTTATTTATGTTTTGTTATACAACGTCACGTTTCTCAAGTGCAATCACGATATTTAATAAGAAATTCTCTTTGCATAATTAAGTAATAGACCAATTACACGAGTGTCTTCCTTTCTACTTGCCTCGAAATTATATTTTGATCTTTCAATTTGTTGCAAACACAAATTGTTCACTTCGTACGTATTAGAAAAGAGAAAATTGTGCAACTCTCTATGTGATTGACATTGACGTTTGCGTAAATTTGTTTAAGTTGGACGATTGGTGAAAAAGACTTAAATTCCCCTATGAACAGTCTTATTTATCCGGAATTAAAATGTGTGTTGGCCATTCCCATACAAATGTTGCTTGCGATTGATGCACACAAACATAATTTGTTGGTGTCGTTGGGCTTCTCGTCATATATACTTAATTGATGAGGATGATTTACAGTGAATCGGAGCTATTTTCCTTCTAAACACGTTGAAAAATGTATTAATTTAAAAAGTGAGACTTAAAAGCTTGAACTAGCACAGATAACTAGCCGAGATAACTAGCAGAGATTAGCCGAGATAACTAGCAGAGATAACTAGCAGAGAAAATCCAATATGAAAATAGGAAAGAGGACCTCACTCATTCCAATCATTCGATAGCAATTTGACATTGAAACTTTTTCATTTTCTACAAATGTACAAAACTAACGAACAAAAAGTATTTTCGATACCAAAATGTGGACGCCGAATAGAATTTAAAACTATTAACAATTTCGCTATATTATTAATTATTAATATATTATTAATATACAATTCAGGATAATTTATATCCTGTCGGTACTGAAAATCATCCATTTAGTCTTATTCTCATTGAGAGCAAGTTGATTGAAATTAAACCAGTTAAACGAGCATTCCTACTGGTCGCCAATAAGGATGAGTCTCTATGGGAGCCAATCAAAGTTGTGTTTTGGCAATTTGGCAAATTTAAACAATTTAGCAATATTACCAATCAGGCAATTAATATCGTTTAATATAGAATCCTGTATTTAAATATATTGTTATCTATTGTTATCTATTAGGCAGATAACATTTAAGGAAATTAAATGCGTAACCAAATATCACAGATAGAAACAATATTCAAGCCCATTATTGTTTATTTTCCTAGGATGATAATACGTATTCAATCATTTACGAAAACCAAATTGATTATTAGAGGTCAGGTCACCATCGGATCCAAATAAGGTCAATCTTGAATATAGCAGTTTGCCAAGCACTGTATTTATAGATATGAGTCGATAATTACCAGGTGAAAAATAAAGAATCTCAGAAACTGGAACAATTGTTGCAATTTTAAGTTGAGAAATAATTTGTATAAATTTAGTCCTTTCGAGTGGAAATTTACTTTTAACTTTTTTAATTTCCACTTTGATGCAAGTTACGTGTATTACTTGTAGTCGTTGACACGAGCAATCACGAGCAATCACTTTCGTCGGCACTCGAAGCACAAAGAGTAAATGGTTTTGTTTTCATTCACGTACAATAAATGTAGTAAATTAGAAACTAGAAACTTATTTTAATATTTTCTTGTTGTCTAAATGAGGACTTGTCAAACTAGGTGTCACGCGAACATTTGGAAGTTTTATAATTTGCTATTGAGTGAAGGTCACAATTGAAAAAAGGTTGAGACCCCCGTGTCTATAGAGACCGAATATTGGTGGCCTATGATTGGTGGATAAGGGAGCCACATGTGTCCTAATCATTGATTTATTGCGATTTTACGGTGTACCAAATAACACGTTAGTTGCGTTTTATTTGACTGCATTATTACGAAATATAGTAATCTAATTACTGTCGTATACGATGGAATATAGATAATTTATTCCAGGATGTAATTGGAATAGGAACTCGTGTTGGAAGTTTCCTTCAAACTCGTCCTTTTTAACAAATACTCCGATGAAGAGTGAAAATTATTTTATTTCCATCCCCTAAAAGTTGTGTGATGAGGAGTTGTGTTCTCCCTACAGACAAACTAGTTTCCCCTCACATCTTTTAGGCAACAAAAACGCAATTCTGAAATGTTTCGCATCACTTGACATTATTTGTAGCAACAATCGAGACATTTCTTTCATCCATTTCGATTCTTGATGCTTTTTGTTGGCAACAAAAATAAGATTTAATAAATTTTTGTTTTTCTCAATTTTTATTAGTTTATTAATTGTATTATTTATAACCTAACCTTGTTGAAAATATCCCCTATTTTAACTGGCAATAAAGGTCATTTTGTTTTTATAAAACATAAGCAGAAATTGTATTTAACTCGTTAACACATAAATATAATTGTTAGAATTTATCTGCCCTTGGTGGTGAAATGGTTAGGTCAGGTCATAACCTAATCTAACCATTCTTCAGGGGGAGGGGTTGATTCCCAATTGGAAATCGGTGGAGGGCCTCAGTCTTCAAATGATCCATTGTTTGGAACAGTTTAACAAAAACATTTCCTTCTACTCGCTTATGTCTGCCTTATAATTAGGGATGACTATTCGGGATCCTGTAGGTAAAAAAACAACTCATTTCCCGGGATTTCCGGTCTTGTATTATTTAAGTTTAAAATTATTTTCTATTCATTTAATTTAAGCAAATAAACTTATATTGCGGTTTTCAACATAGACACAAATATTTGCTAATTGTTATATCATAATAATGATAATAAAACCCGCTTAACTCTAAGCGATTGAAACTGGCCTGTAGGCACAATATATATAAAGTAAAAATATGTAAGTTCATATATAAAGTTTTACATGAAAATCATGCTCCTTTCCTGCGAGA
>JAJNBT010040565.1:0-11048 GCA_028455955.1 Notopais sp. p TS-2021 | reverse complement strand
TGTATATATATATATGTTTCATTTTTTTGTTAATAAAGTGTAAATGTTTGTACAAATTTTGGCTCTCCTCTTCATATATAAATGTAAATTTAATAATAAAAATGAACCTAGAATAAAATATGTTACATATATAGTTCCATTCCATTTTTAGGCAAGACCAGGCCTAATGGATTAACTAATTTTTGCATATTTGCATTAAATTAGAGTTCAATAATAAAAGGTACTAGATTAATTATAAATACGAAGATATTTCATAATATATGATAGGCGCCTTGTCTTAATACGGTATAATCTATATTTGGTATATTCTACTTGTGCAAACGGTACGTATTTTAAAACTTATGGGCGTAGATGCAATTGAAACTGACTATATTTTAAACTGCCTATAACTTTATATATAAAAAGGTAAATCAATTAAACCCTTATATAACATTAAAGTTTAAAACGTCAACTTTACGAATATAAAGTTTGTTTATATAATATCGGTATAAAAAATATGATTATCACAACAAATCCAGTATTTTGGTGAATTTCCCCGTAGAGATATAAAAACCAAGTATATATATTTTGAAAAAAAATACAATGACCAAATGGGCTGAAGCTATAACTCTTTATATATATTCTCTTTGGTTGGATTAGATAGAATATATTAATAAAATACATATCTTATAAAAACAACTTATCATATACACGGTATGCATTTAAGTTCAAAATGGCTAAATTACTAAGGATTATCAGGATAAAATAAATGAATGAAAATATGCAGACGTTTTATGGTTGAATTAATGATTCATTCATTACGATTTAAGACAAAAAAGATTTTGAATTTGGTAAACTTTAAACAAAGTATTAAAGTCAAAAATGATTATATGGATCATTTCAGATGATATTTCCGTATTATTTGACTACGATAGCGATAAAATATCAGAAAAAGTTGAAAGCTCGAAGATAAATATGTTTTTTTCCAATGTATTAGAATTTTTATTTGGTAAATTGAAAAGTGGTGATTTGATATTTTTCTTAAAATGTCTCGTGTTTGGTCTACTTTTATACAGCATATCGTAAGTTCAATGCGATATCTTGCATATGACACTTTTCGTGAAGCATTTCGGTTGAACAGTTTTCTTCGATATTCAGACATGGTCAAGTTTGCAAAAACATGTTTGTCATACGAGATTTCGAAGCTCTCTGAAATAAGTTTTTATAGTTAACTTCGAAGGATCTAGTGAAAAAAATAGGGACATTTTACAAGTAAATATTATCATTCATTTTTTAGTCAAAGTATTTGAAATTTGTCGTTACTATACAGAAGCTACTTCTAGAATTCAAAATTGTAAATTATATATATTTTATTTTTCTTCGGATTATTTTTCGTTTGGTAACCTTGTCAGTATAATGTATCTTAGAATACGATATAATAGTTGGAAGTAAATAATAATTTGATGCCAAAATATAGCCACTCAAGACCAAAAAAAATGTATAAGCAAATTTACTACAATTTAAGTCTATAAACTTTTCTATACAAATATCATAATATTAGAATCAACATATTTGAATATTGTCAAAAAGATATTCGTCCATTTCATTTCTTACGTAATTTATGCGATGGTTTGAACAAATCAAACTTACATTATTTGTATATCGAATCAAATCTAAGTAAGAATGATTTGGAAATATATCATCTAAAATATGTATATATAGCAAATATTATTTATTTAAGATTTCAAATTCTAGACTTCTACACTGCTGAAATTGGTATTTGCTCAAGAACATGATTCTCCTAATAACATATTATGTCGAAAATGATTCATTCAAATGAACCTCGAGAGAGAGAGAGAGAGAGAATGACAGGTTTGTATGTCTCAATTTAGAAGAGAATATTCATAGGATGCTCGGAGAACTTCTTGCTAGAAAATTAATTGAAGGATTCTAAGCATTATTCTATGATCCAAAATATAATTGTATTATATTCCAAATATATTTAAAAGTTAAAATTAAGACAATACAGCCATCATACAAAATATTTATCCCTCAAGGATTAGTTTTTCATTAAATTTATAATGATAGAATAACATTAATTATCCGTCTGCTGTCCACCAATAGAATGGCTTCAATTTCTTATAAGCACCAATGAAAATCGATGTCGTTGATAAGGAGATTCTTATTTCGATACAGATCAGGTAAATGAAGCTCATGAAAAGACGTCTTTGTAATTATTCTCTTGTTATGTAGTTATATTTTGCGTACAGTGCGATGAATCTGCATTTCTATATCAAATATATTAATAATATTGTCGGAAAGTACTTTTTGACATACAATTTAGCATCTAATCAGATTATATTTTAGATATTTTCAAACCATTAATGAAATATATTGATTATTAATAGTAATTAATATTGTAGAAAATATCTTATATCAATTACATCATTAAGAATAGGCATCTAATAAATTGAATAATATTTAAAATACGACATAATTGAAAACCCAAGAATAAAAATTTTAATTTAATTAATTTTCCGTTTTTATGAATAGAATAATATTGGAATTCAAATTTGATTGATTGCTTCTTCAGGCATAAATTGTGCTCTTTGCTGTTTTCAAAAATGATGACATGTTTTTAATTAATGCATAATTTAGAAAATAATTATTCGTAATTTATGTTCACATCCTGTGTCTAGATAAATATTCTCAGTAAAGTGTTGAATTTATTCCTTAAAGTTGTTGATACAGATTATTCTCACTTTTCATTATATGTCTTATCCTTGCAATGGCAGAATAGAGTTAAGATAAATGGGTTGAAGTATTTTTTGGTCAAAGCAGTTTGCACAAAACACGTTAGTCTATAACAATTTAGTCTAATGACACTTTAATATAATAAAAAACAATAGTAACCTAACCTAATCTTAAGTAACTTAACCTAAATTAACTTAACCTAAACTAACGTAGACTAACCTAAACTAACCTAAACTAACTTACACTGTTGATTTTTCTTAGAACAAAATGTCATTATGCCAGAATTTCATTAGACAAGTGTTTTAGACTTAACTTGGGTATCCCGAGATAAATACTTAAAAGCTGATATATTACAATTTTGTACTCCAGAATAAGTTATTAGCACTTGATAGTCCCTAAGTAATCTTACTAATAAATGAAACTCTTCATTTATTTCTCAATGTTTTTATAATCACATATAAGTTCCCACTGGCCAACTCAAACTTTATATAATATTTGTGAAGAATTACATCGCGTACCTAAGTTGGGAAGTATATATAGAAAGAATATTTCTATTGTAATATTTGATAATTGAAACCTCTTATTAATAAGACCTTAATCAATATTTTAAGATTATTATATACAAGAATATAAGTAAAATATCAAATTGATAATCTTGCTCAGTTTTTAATGAAAATCTTCAATTTTCATTCAAAGAAAGCTTCTCCAATTTGTCTTCGACGCTTTTCTTGTTATTTTTGCTAAGAATAAGATTAAATTCCAAGAAAAGAAAATCTCCGATGAAGTACTTCAACTTCATTACTTCATTACTTCGACTGAAAGTGAGGCTTCATATTTGTAATTATGTTGTTTTTCTGCTTCATCAAGACAATTTAATGGCATCTTAACCAGTGATTTATAGGATGAATTGTTCATCTACCAATAAGCACATCTCATAAATCTATCTAATTTAAAATATATAGTCCTAAATATATATATATTAAATGAAATGTTTATAAACAACATATACTGATGGTGAACCCTCGCATTAGCCGTACAATATAACTCAATTTAAACGTCGTTGTCTACAATCTATACGACAATATATAGTTGCTAACGGGAGGTCCCTGGTCTCTTATTTTTGGGCCACAAGATAGTATAGTTTTTATTGCTTGAAATTCTTTTACTTTAAATCCCAAGATAAATCGGGACTAAGTTTGATCTGATATATATTAAATTTATTTGTTGGAAAAGAAGGACACCCAAAATTACCATTGTCGTATATTTTTTGTTTAATTTTCAACCATAAAATGAAAGTCATTTTCATAAAAATCCAAGTAAGCTGTAATAAATAGTAAATATAATTTTTGGTTTTGGTCGTATTTGAGATATATATATAACAACGATGGATCTATATATACCGTACCTGTCGAATGACGTCCGGACAGTTCAGTACCGCAAAATTGGTTTACTTAAATAATTCGATACTGGGACAAATCTGCACCAATTAAGAAAAGAGTTTCATACCAAAATTTTAATTATAGGAATTATAAAAAGTTTCTTCTCTTACTATATGCATAACTTAATGCATTTATTTTGATTTCAAACTAATTTTATATATTCGAGACTTTCTCGACAATTTTATACATATAAGATTATTTATGTCTGCATAGTATTATTTTGAGAATTAAGAAATCCAGAAAATAGTTGGGTTCTAATTAATTTAAATTGGATCTTTTTTTGTCAATATCCTAAACTACTTTGAAATCAATCTTGGTCTCCGTATTCAACTTCTCACCCAGCGTCAGGTTTGGTCCTATCTATTAGTCGTGTTACCTCACCAATCTTCTCTCTCGCTATCATCACCCATGGGTTTATTTGATAAGGAAGCCAAGTATAAATTACGTATCTCGAACGAAATCAATCACAGCGTATAGGGTTTTCAAACTCTAAATTCTTGTTTCTTTGTTTTATTTTTCCTTTAGTAAATGAATTAGAATAAAATTCTGGTTGACGTAAAATCAATTCTGTTTGAGATCGTTAATTTATGTTTGATCTACGTATTTGTAAAGCTTTAAATTTGTCCGGCAAAAATTGACTGTTGTTAGAATTTATATAAAAAATGATGATTAAATATCCACCATCACTATTACTATGACGTCATTACAAACCATCTATCACATCAGGGCGCAGACAGATACTGGTTATATATATATATATATACATTTTGTAGATTAGATAAAAATTAAAAAAGATTTCACTTGCTCAAGAAAAAAAATAGGTTCTTGTAGATGGAATATCAAAACAACTGCAATCACGCCGGTTACGTATGATTTATTTATTTATTATTTACTAGAAATAAATTCAGTTTATAAAAAAAAAATTCCATAGCGATAAATGATAAAAAATAAATGTTTATGCATAAGATGATTATAAATATTTCAATAGCAACGTTCCACAAGAATAATGCTTATGCATTATATTTTATGATAGCGTGTGGGAAAAGCATCAATCAATTGCCACGAAGATTGCCACAAACAGATTCTGTTAAGGTGGTTCATGAAAAGTAATTAGAGATAATGGAAATATTCTAAAATGATCTTAATTTATCTTTACTTAGAAGTATTATGATTTATATTCTTATATTTTTGAATAAATGAAATAGTTATAAATTCTATAGAAATAATCGACCAAATACAAGCTTTCTTCGGCACTCTTCTTAATAATAGGACCCAGTTTTTTCTGGCTCGCTCCCACAATCTACTCAAACAGCTTATATTTTTTGCAGAAACCGTTCGCATGATGCTGTACGTTAATTGGTTAATTCCGTGCAACATTCATTGACCGACCAATGTCTACATTAGTCCATGGAGTCAATTTAGGTAATGTAATCGATTCACTTTTTACTTATATAATTTTCTCATTAGCTTGCAGTGCATGATGTCAGGAAGTAAGTATACTGACAGGAATGGGTATTTTTTAGTAAGAAACCAGATAGCTTAAAAAAAGAGACTGAAATTTGTGGGTAGCAAATATATGATCTAGTTCAACATATTGTTCTAATAAACAGTAGCATAATGATAGAAATGTTTCGTGCATATTGTTATAGCAAGGAAGTTTTTGTTATTCAATTTAATGTAAATTTGATAGTGTACAATTATAATAGAAAAGATTATTATCCCTAATCCTGAACAACGATTGCCAAATAATTTTTTTCTTTTATTGTTTTTAGAAAATTTATTTCCTCTTCAGAAGACGTTCAATTTATTTCTATATTTTTTTGCGACAACTATATTGCCTCACTTTTATTGATAAGGAGAAATCGGGCCAGCGGCCTAGATTCTACCATGAAAAAAGCGATAGCATTGCTGATTTAAAATTCTGAAAGGTGTATCTGTATATATAATTTAGGTTCTCTTTAGCCTACAAACGATTCTATTGACGAAATTACGGTACATCTTATTGCTTATTTATAAGACCAATATAGAAAGTGTCCTGGGTTTATTTCTATATAGAAGCGAAGTCACCATAACGTGCATTAGAGCCGATCCACACTTAGCTTTAACCTGACCTACATAAGACAGAATTACCTACGTATTATATTCATGCAAACTACTCGTTGTCCTCCTGTTTTCAACTTTAACAATATTTAAGAGTTTGTTTTCTATTTCCGTGAACAATACAAAAGTTTAAGAGTTTAAATTAACACGAAATAAATACATGTGTTTAAATATTATTTTAATGTCCCTTGTTTTTAGTAAAGGACTGACTACAACTTCTATATATATATAAATAGATAGATTATTAACATAAAAATATCTTTAGGATCCTATTTTGAAAATTGATCAATATTAAATATTGCAGAAATATGATATTTGGAAGGAATATTTATGTTAGAAAAAGATGGTCAGAATCATTCACTTAATTTATAAATATTCTTTACATTAATGTTTTATGAAATGTCCTACATTTTAAAATAAATAAATAAAAACTATTCCTACCGTACTTAGGTAGTATGAAGTTTAAACGATATATTAAATATTTAACATGGATTGGTAGAATTTCAAAACGCACAGATCGAATGCCAGGAACAACCAAAAGTTAATTTTTTAATGAAACAAAATTTACAGAGATAAATTTTTATGATGTATATTTCTAAGTATTTGAAAGACTATTTAGTTTTAAAGTTATCAGGTCAAAAATTAGTAAATACTGTACTGTATATTAATTTACATTAATTTAAATGTACCAAACTGAAGGAAGAATATGGTTGATGGAACAACCATTATAACAATTCTTATCTATTTTGATTCTGACAATTTCTAAAAACAATCAAAAATCTTAGAAAAAACAAGTTTGGAAAGATTTCTCTATCTCAAAAAATCTATTATTTTAAAATATAAATGAACCTTCAATTGTATATACAAAGTATTTTAAAAGATTGATATTCACGAAACATTTTAGTCAGAATCGGAATATGAGTAAGGAGAAAACAGACCTAAATATGTAGATTCATTAAATGAATCATATCGTCTAATCTTCTTACATCCACTCAATTCATTTTTGCCACTCGAACATTGAACAAAGAAATGCAAATAGTTGCAACGTCAATCATTTTTAGATATGACGTCACTGTGAGAATATTAGTGATATAGTTTGCTAAATATGGTATGCTAAGTTAAAATTACATTATTGTATATATACTTATTATTTCACGTAGAATTATTTTAAATATTTACTTTTACACAATGTTTTTATTTTTTTATTGTTACAAATTTTCATATTTATAGAAATTATGCAAGAATGCCACATATTACTAAATATATCATTATTAGGTACTGGTAATGCATGTACTTCTGAAATAATTTTTTTGTAATGTATCCAAGGATATGTTATCTATTAGCATAAAATGGTATAAGAATATTACAGGAGTAATTAAGTTGGTGGATAGAAATGTTCCTTGAGAACTGAAATGAGAGACCAATTTTCGGTCAGATTCATTTAAAAATGAACTATGCTCCTTATTCGGCAAATATTGATTAAAAAATTATTTTTCATAATCTACTAAAAATTCATATTCGAAGACACCTTGGTAGCATTGATGAGTACCCGGTTGTATTTCTGAAATACCTTGATACAATGGTTAGACTGATAGGATGCTTATAAGGTTCGCATTGATAGTCAAGAAAATTCATCCATTTGGAACCCATTGCATTGCATAATTAAATGTAACTATAGTTTAAATTATATCGATTCTGAAATTATCCGATCATCCAAATCCCAGCATTTACTACTTTTTTCCGAAAGTCTTCTTATAAATCCTTATCTCCTCACTTAACGTAGATCAGTCAGCATTCCCACTATATATATAGCCGAAGTCATTTTTCTTCTTTTAATCGTTAATCCGCTTATTCCTGTTAATACACTAACTGCTTTGCTTCCAGCTCATGATCATAGCAGATTTGTTTTAATAGAATCTTTATTGTTGTAAGTTATCTTATTATGTTTGTCTGTTTAAAATTATGTATTTCATATCTATTTTTTTTTATTGATTTTTTCATGTATTTTGTATATATAATTGTTTCTTTTGTACATTGACTTTTTATGTATAGACAAAAGCATAGTCCAAAAATTGCATGCGTTAGGTTAGTTTAGATGTTTATTTTATGCGCATGATTTTTTGTCACAAGAATTATCGGTTATAACCGATTTTTTACTTTTATAAGTATCGTATATTGCTATTTTTGTTTTGGTAAGTAATTATCATTTCATTTTCTAGTCCTGACGATAGTTTTGTAGACCGAAACACGTTGGCCAAAACATTTTATCGATGTTCCGAAATATTTTTGTTTCCTAGCTGCTCTCTTTTATATATATATATAAGAGAGCAGCTAGGAGAACAAAAATATTTCGGAACATCAATAAAATGTTTTGGCCAACGAGTTTCGGTCTACAAATGTGCTTTTTGAACACATATATATATGTAAGCTATCTTATTGTATACATTTTTGTTGAAATATGTATCAATGAAATTCCAAATGAAGGATACAAATTCTCTCTATGTATTTCATTGTACGTACAAAAATAATTTAATTTGGCAATTAAATTATTGTCAGTTAGTAAAATATTTAATATCAAAATATAAATATTCGTTACATTACAATGCCAAGAAATCCGAAGGTAATGCAATTGAATTGGCGTTTGTTAAAGTACCCTTTCACCTTTAAATTATGAGAGCAATTGTGTATCTCTGTACACATCATTAAATTATTCAGCTTCAGTTAAATGAAATAGCTATAGCAATATTTTTCATAATTTAAATTTATTTTGGGAATCCCACTTGGTAACAGAATGCAACTTTAAATTCAGCTTTAAATAGAATTAATACAATAATAAAATAAAATTAAAGATTATATTTGCCAAGTTTGGTTGAAATCTGTTTAAATTGCAACAAAATTTATATACAATTTGAGACCAATATTTTAAAAGGTCACAAGTCCTTGATAGATACAAATGTATTCAAGATTAGTGGAAGATATTGTCTTTTATCGAAATTGAACTCTCGATCTGTCAAATCTTTTACATTATTTTACCATTTGTATTTGATTTAATCAGAAAAGTCACATCAGAACCAATATTTTAGTCATAGTCTAAGTAAATATAGTCAGCAACTTAAAGTGAATTTCAATGTAGATTGATGAAGAAAAATTATAAGCATAGAAAAAATTGACTCTAAAGTAGATAGAGCCTGTTGGCTCGATATAACACAAAAAGTGGAACAGAGAGAAGACTTCTACTATTACGCATACAGTATTTAGGTTTCAATAGTACATAACAAAATTACCCCGTCATACCAAACCCTCAGCAGACAACACCCATGCCGGATAAACTCCACGCTGGACAAAACACTCACCATACAAAAATTCTACCTAATAAGAGGCGGACAAAACCCTAATTGAACTAGATTTATTGGACGAAATAAAACATATATTTAAATTAATTTTGTTTGGGACAGTTCTATGAAATATTCTTTCTTAATGCCAACCTTATTAACCAAAACGAAAATAAACCTAACAATATTTAACATACGTAATCATATTAAATCTGACCTAATATAACCCACTTTACCAAACCAAACTTTACCGAATTTAACTTAACATAATTTTTTACTTTAATTTCGTTTACACTTATTTATAATACCATAATTTAATTTCTTTCGGGAAACATTTTGTCTGGTGGGGTTTTTGTCACGTGAATATATTATCCACACTCCATTGCATTGGTCATTTGGGTAATTAATTATTGTCAGTATTTTCTTATTATTGAATGTCGATATAATAAAAGTGTATCATGCCGTTCAAAATGCTCTATTACAATCACATCATTGCTTGGAACGCAAATTCGTTCAAACTTGCTGACTCTATATACGTAGACTATGCTCTAGTCTTAATTCTTACTTTTCTATTAGTAATTGTGATGAAAATTTAAATTCTGGATATGCTCCACCAATTTTCGTTGAATGTGAGATAAAAAATATAAATTTGACTACGTATTTCTATTTTATAAAATATATATTTTTACGACAAAAAAATGTTAAATGACGGATAAAAGATTTTAGACATTAACATGTGAAAAATAACTTTGTGTAATAAATCCACGTAAGATTAAGAGAAAGACAAGACAACTTTAAAGTGTCAACAATATTTTGTTGTTTTGTTGTTGTCAGTAAGATTTACAGTTTCATATCTAGATGAACAAAATTGTCGACTGGTGTACTTCAAATTGTGATGGAATCGTTCTTTCGGTAATAAAAATACTTACAAAGAATGTATAAGAAAGTTTTTTCTATTTTCTATTTGCATGATAAAATATTGTGTATGCGGATTCACTTAAATCAAAATTTGATTTATTTGCACAATATTATCGCTCTGAATTAATCTATATACGAATAGAAAAGATATTGAGGAGAAATATATGTATAGAATAAAAATAAAATAAGTCTTATGATTAATTGACTATGGGAGTTGATTACGTTCAATGATTCACTATCAATTTCTGTCTCTTCAAAAATAATAATATTTGTCCAATTTGTTCGTTATAAAAACATATTCGAATGTATAAAAACAATTTTCCTAAAATTTCGAACTCAATTCTAACTGAAAAAGAATTCTATAACTAACAAGGATACATTTTCTATGCACCATTAATTACAACATAAAACAGGAATATAATTTTTTCTACTGAATTTCAGAATGGTTTCGGTATAAATGTAACTGGCTTAGTAAATTAGTTTAAATAATGAATATTCGCAAACTATAAATAAAAACAAATCAAAA
>JAJNBT010040554.1:0-10287 GCA_028455955.1 Notopais sp. p TS-2021 | reverse complement strand
AATTTCTATAGAAGACCAATTTCAATATACGAAAACAAGACTCCAGCGAATTGACTCTTTAAAAGAACAATTAATCCCTCCCAAAAAAAGGTTCCGGAACAGCAATCAGGTGTGAAGAACTCTTAAGAACTCGTTGAACCGACTGTTTTGTAAAGGAATGCGCGTGTAAATGTTTTATATTTTGAATTTTTGATTTATTCTTGATATCAACGCTTTCCAACTTTGAAAGTGCTTTCACAGGTTCAAATAGTTTCTATTTGAAAAAAATAAATTTCAAGGTGTATTAACGTAAAACAGATTTATTTAGATGACGGTTAGGGAGGGGGCGCTACACCCCTGATAGTTATTACGTAGTTTTTGAATGAACTCTTGATCCTGCTTATAGGCTTACAAATAAAATATGTTTTGCAGTGTTCAAATAGGGGGCATATTGTACCGCGGGTTTAGCCATGATATTTCCGATGTAAATATTGCACCAATTCCTTTTAAGCGAATTCATATATTAAGATTTAGAGGAAAAACTCCGTCTGCATATTTGTATAGCGGCTTTACAAATCCCATATAGAGTATTTGCTTCCTGTAGGGTTAAGAAATAATGAAGGGCAAGCAATTGAACTTGCTTTACATATTATGGACAGTAGTACATACTCGTATACTGCAAACACGTTTTAATTCTGTTTATATCTTCTCAGGGTTTCTACGTGAATTCTGTTCTCGATATAGAGTTTTTCTATATAAATTATAATGAACTACTGTAGTTAATATTTAGAACTATTACTTGGTGTTCCGGTATTTGTTCTGTAATAGTGTTCGAAACTTGCCATTAATTGACTGGCCCTATTAATGATAATAATTTGAGCGTGTGTTATATGATCACAATATTGGTGTACTGTATATTGGATAATTATTGCTCTGGAAGGGAAAAAGACTTTGCCAAATCATCAGGAATGGGTTGACGATGGACCGCAGTTCTCGCTCCCAAATGAAAAAACCTGAGATACGACGAAGGCTTTCAATAGCCAACAGAAAAAGAATCGGTAGCGAAGACGCTCGACAGGTCACATTCGCCTTTAGTAAGTCCAAAAACATTAACATTTAATCACGAAAGAGCATAACTAAAGCATGGAATCATTATCCTTTAACAACTATTAACCTCTCCCGTGACTCGCCGATGCATGTTCCAAAATAGTTTTAACTTGCATCAAAAATTATAATATTTAGACTTATAGTCGGCAAATTAATATTTCTAACCACATTTCTCGAACTTTTTGTTTTGAATGTTCTCTATAGGATTGCAACTTGTAACCTCATATGCAATTACTTATAATTTAAAAGATTCTGTAGAAATTTATAGGTTAATTCTTGTATAGTTTTAAGAATTGCTTTAATATAATTTATATTGAATTACAGGTAGCTACTATGAATAATTCTAATTAATCTATTTCTTAATTAGGTGTATATTCGGATTTTATCGTTAATCCAATGATATAAAGTAAATACAAAGCCATTTGCCATTGGTTAAAATTAATTATTTTCTCATTAAATTTCTATCCTAAATGTGAGTCAATAATTTCTCTTTTAATTATTTGTTAATTTCACAATCGTACGAAATCTGATGTATTTTTTTCATATTTTAAACAGATTTTATAAAACAGTTGGTAGTCATTTTTTTTATTAACAAATTATCTGAATGATTAAAATATAATTATCGTAACTAGGTTAAAATTAAATGTTAATAATTTTGTTTTAATTCAGTATAATTATATCTCTATTATAGAATCGCTTGAAAATGAATGAATTACAATGAAATGAATATGGTACTATATAATCCTCATGATTTCTTGTATAGAAATAGAAAGTAGGTAAAGGTTGAGGGTAATAAAGAAAGAATTGGACCATTATATTATATAGGGTATATTGATTCAAATAATATAGGGTATATTGATTCAAATAATATTTACAGAATTTAATTAAAAGTACATACAAATATTTATTTTAATCATCAAAATTGTGTCAATTTGTACATTTAAAGATGGCGTAATTGAATGAGTTTATTTATTTTTAGTCTACGCATGACAAGATGATAGCGCGCTAATGAAATGAAAACATGTCACCACGACTCACTGAATAATATCATGAAACTCATTAAGCTAGTTTAGTTGTACTATTTGTTCATTATTAAGTTTCTTTTTTCTCTGTGTGTATTAATGTATTAATTAATAGATACGCGGTGCTGATAAACTGAATTGATTTGCAATTATTATTTCTAGGTTAGATGGTAAGTGGACTCGATAAAGTTACATACGTATGCTTATTCATTAGCTATTCACTCTTTAATTTTTTTCGTGCCTGCATGCGCAGTCTTCTAAAATCATCCGTAAAGTGTAGTTACTCTGTACGATATTTTCAAACAACTTAACTACGGACGGTACCGTACGCAACTTTCATTCGCGAAGAGGCTGTATTTTCGCCTACTGTGTATAATAAAATCGATCTGTAGCAGAATAACCAAAGTCAAAAATATTATTCACCAATAATATCTTCAATATCTGACCAGCTCCGATGGAAATCGATAATTTATTTCGATACAGATGGGGCTATATATCGAACACGCGAAAATACGCCTGATAGACCATTATAATTTACTTTTCTAAAATAAGGAAGTCTAGACAATCCTATTTAAGTTAGTGCATAAAACCAGAATTTAATCCTATTTATTATTTTGAAAGTTGGCTTGCAAATGCGCCACGTCCTTCCTTTTTATGTATCCTTATAAGATGCCTATGTGAACAGGTGTGGTTGTGTTTTGACTGTGGGAAGATAATCAAGGTAAAAAAGAGCAACTTATTTGTTTCTTTATCAAATCAATGTTAAATATTTGTATTGGATTAACTACATACATTATTAGTTTGAATTTTCGTAGCTATATTATCATTAAAATAATTCCTGTATTTCATGTATAGGTCGCTTCTAAATATATATATTGAATGTTTAATTTTGTATCTTTATGCTATATATAGCATTAGATTAATGTCAAAATAAATATACTGCTATTTTCTATTGAGTATATATAAGGAATGCTTATTATTATGGTAGTTAAATTAGAGCCAGCTGGTATAGTTAATAAATTTAAGTTATAACCTTGTTAAATTTAATAAACATGTGTTAGCAATGCATCTAAATTCTAAAGTCATCGTATTAAATGGTTAAATCAAATATTATGAGCATCTGTATGATTCATCATCATTGTTATTCTCAGTAACAATCTGTGAAACTAAATTAATACTCATTCAAATATTATTAAATAATGACAAATATATGTTAGATTATTTATGCAAATTCATATAATAAAAGATTAAATTTTGAGCTCGCCTATATAGAAATGCTAGACATTTTTTCATGACCATTCTAAGTGTGGGCAAAAATTTCTTGTTTGGAATTTTGAAACCTAAAAAAAATCTCCTAGACCAGCTTCCTTCAAGAGTTCTAATAATTGTGTCATTTCCTAGAACATTATTTACATGTTGGCATCATCGGGGTCGTTCAAGGAAGACTGCTTTTAAAAACATGTTCTAAAAGGAAACATGAAAGCACCTACACCTGTTGTAGGCGCCAAAACAATTCGAGCATTTATTTATCTAACAAAGTTTTCTAATTACAGGAAACTACATTTTAATCACATTGTGAATACGAATATTTTAAATAGTGGGTAGTGATATGAGTCGATATCCTATTAAAATTATTATATTTGGGATATCATTTAATTAATATGTAGTTTAAGTGGGTATTCTAAAATTTCTTCCGAATTCCAACATCAATTTAAATTATTGAGATGTTCTGCTACAAGTTACTGAACATTATACGTATTTTAACATGGATCATAATTGTTCTGTTATATGATGCATATTGCACTGAGTCTGATTGAATACCTAGTATTGTAGGTTGGAATTTGGCAAATAAGTTTAAACATAAGTTTTTAAAGACTAGATTTTCGTTAGAATGTATCATTAAATTGATATCTAAGAGAGTAATTCGATTTACATTAGAAGAAATGTTCGTTAGTTCTAAAGTATTTGGTTATTTAGTACCAATCCTATATAATATAGCTATACCATATGCCTAATCCACAATTCGTACCGTATAATAGTAACTTATATAGATACAATAATCAAATAAAAAATAACTAAAACTACGGTATGACATTTATATTTTCAATGTCTTAAGGTCAGGATGCTAAGAAAATACCAGAAATAGGTACAACGAATTGATCACTTTTTCCTGTCGTATACATCCATCTGTGCTTATATTGTACTTGTTGTATTATCACTACAGTAAATAAATATAAAAAAGTATTTGCAATAACCTAGATCTCCACCAGTCATACCAATTTATTTCGATGGCGTAGTTAATAAAATCAATATATATATATTTACTTATTTGAAGTTTTATAGTACCATGTGACCAGAAGTTAATGAAATGCTGCAAAATAAAATGTTTTCGTGAATTGACGCTGTAGGGTATAATGTATATTTGCTTTATTAATTATAGTTTGCTCAAGGTTCATTCGTATTGACAATTTCTGTTTACTCACGCGGAGAGATGAGAATCTTTATAATTGATAATTTACGATATTAAAAGTTCCAGTTTAAAATCTCGCGTTAATATAAAGAATGGAGTTTGGTTTCAGTAATTTAAAAATATTATTTCATATAGTGGTACCTCTAATGAGGGAGAAATTCTCTTTACTTTTATTATCGAATGCTCTGGGACTGCAAATCCTCATCATTATAGTGCAATAACAGTGTCTGTACTATCTTTTTTTCAACATAGCAACCACTATAGCTTAAGTTTGACGAATATAAATTTGTTTTTATTCAATGTAATTGATTTATTATGATACGGCTGATAAATTCCTTCGCATTACTATACGTCGCCAGTGGCCAGGAAAATACTTAGATTTCTAGTAGATGAAACTATAAAATCCTTTTAAGGTCGAGTGCTAATTGATAGCAAGGTTATTATTCTGTAGACATTATTTCACCATTTCTCAATTGCAGCTATTAAAGTTTTCACATTTTCTTATTTTTCGTGTCATGAAGTGTCATTAACTATTAAAAATGTAGTTCAATCACGTAGCTAATTCAGTACAGTAATATATAGATATAGCTATCGACTGTGGATAACTTTCCAAATAGCAATGAAGAAAATAATTTAGAAAGGATTGACACTGACCTCTCCGTATCTCATATCCTTTGCATAAATTCGATCATTTAGTCATGACCTTCAGAAATATGCTAAGCTATTTCGCCTTCTATATATATTTGAATCACGTTTAATGATTATTTTCGTTATTATAGGTACGGTAGTCATAGTTGATTATAATTGATTACTTATACACGCAGAAATATGTCCCGACGATAATAATCTTATATGGAAATGTGGTATCACGTGCCTGTTATTGATAGTAGTTTTAAAGCACTTTAAGACCATGCTTTATTGTTCATAGTTGTTCAAAGCATTTTAAAAGACATACAATTCTTTATATATCCTAATCGTTGTTCAGATCTCCTGAAACGCAGATGGTATACTTATACTGTACATATCATAAGAAACATTTAAGTTTCGAATCTGTGTTCTTTGTGATTATTAGTTATTCTAGCTAAGTTAATATTGTCAAATTTATTTATTTAATTTGTAAAAACAGCTTTTAAAAGTTATTAAACTTTCTTTACAGTTCTTTTCTCTTTATAATTGAATTTTAGTGTATAATTTGGTTCAAGAAGTGATAACATTGTATCGAATTCGTCCTTGAGTTAACTACATCGTCACCAGACATCGTTTATTTACTATACGGTATATTTATTATATCGTGGTTGTGATTAAGAAATACTGGTACGTTTTATAGAAACTAAACACAAACAGTAAAGTGTTCATTTAAAAATGTTGTGACAGACAAGATAAATCATCTTTTCAACTGCCATGGTGCAAAAATAATGAGCACAATACTGCAACAAACGGTCCAACAGTCCGTTGGTCGCAAAGTGAATGAGCTTCCTAAGGCCCGCAACTGCTGCAGAAACAAAATTCTGGCCCGTAGGCCTCGTGCGTGGAGACTGCCTCATTCAGAATTCGACAGAATTGGTAACTTTCTCCAAGTTTTTTTATTCCTCATATAAGCTTCATGTTCTGAAATATAAGATCATGTGTTTTCTTTTTGCACCATTTTTCTAAGCTTTCATTTCGGCATGGATTTGTATTTGATTAAAATATAAGAAATTCCGCACAATTTTATCTATTAATTATTTAAAATATGATAGCATGAAATTGCCTTAAAGCTTGTTATGCTATTTACAAGGCTAATAATACATGCACGAGTAGGTTTATGGGGTGAAGACACAAACACCATATAAGACCCAGTTTAATTACAATATAAATGCACGAATATAGGCTAAACATCTAGGGGTGGAAGGTTAACTTAGGGTTAAGTATTAATTTATTTTAATTAATTCTTTAATTTAAATATTTGATGTAAAAATTAAATAAATGAGAGCAATCTGTTGCAAACGAGTCAATATTAATGCTGATATCTACCAATTATACCTGCTAAAGCTATATACGAACTCTAGTCAACACTATACGATAGATATCCTTCGCTATCTCTTTTTGACCATGGATTTTGATTGCCCAAATACGATAGATGCTTGGATGCTACAAGCTCAGTTGATCGTAGCTTGTTTACTGATGCAATACCAAAATTTGTTCATTTTCACGCTTATTTTATAGTAAAATAGAGATCTAGGCTCCGAATTGCTATAAAAAAAAAGTTGAAAAAATATTAGTGTGAGATTGAATACAAATGTTACACCTGCGTGACTTTCTGGTGACTGTGTTTATTAAACAGATGTTTTAAAGTTTAAATGTTAATCTAGGAAATTTTGAAAATTTACTTTCAAAATATAACAGTTCAAAAATAAGTGTAATTCATATCAGTGGTTTTTACTTTCTTATTGTCATTTAACAGTGTAGTTTAATAAGAAAATGATAAAAATTATGTTTTCGCATTGTTTGACCTGAAGCTATTTATTTATGTGCCCTAATAAACAAGATTCTCTGTTTTCTTTGTATCTATCGGAGAGATGCGCTCGAATATATCAAAGAATATGATATTAAGTCCCCTATGTCAAACAGGTATATAGAAAGACTGTTGTAAATGTGTACCAACTGGTTTTTTGTAGTCCATAAAGTTGAGGACATGTTTATAAACTGATTTATTAGCATATTTGATACATTTTTGTTCAAATATTTCTTAAAAGAATATTTCATTAGTTATAGACCTAATCTCTTTATTTATAGCAATAAAGGTTCTTCAGATTTTGATAGAATATAGGCCATATAATAATGATCTAATTCATGACCTTAAACCTACTTCCTAATACCATATAAGTATTATATTTTCTCATCCTTGGATACTTTGAATAAAATATTATGGTACATAGAGGCTTTTTTTTAAATAATATAGACTAAAACTAAGTTACTGTAGAGCATAAAGCAATACCAGCTCGATGAATTGCAATGTGCATGAGTATATGCTTCCTGTTAAGCAAGCCTATTGGAAACTTCAAGGAGTTTATTATTTGGTAGATTGATCCTTATTTAAATTGATTGCTGGAACGCGTGGGAATGATGTCAAAACTAAATTTCTGCGTCATAAGTTTCTTAAATTTTGGGGCAATTTACCAGGAAAATATTATCATATGTGTGGACGTCTTTATGACATTTATATAGGTAATCATTTTGATTTATGTTTTTACCACTTGTATATACATGTAATTTAAATCTACGCATAACAGACATCTCTTTCATTGATACGTACCGGTATACAATACTGTTGTTACAATCAATCATCTTACAACTTTCGGTACTATAATTCAATAACTTAGTTCTACATATTTATTTAAATGTCATCTTCCGATACCGGACAAAGGAATTATGAAAGTGGATTTAATGTCTATCATTAGCTACCTATTATAGTATTCGGTTTTGTTATTAATTTTAATTACAAACTAATTATATCTCCTAACATTCTAAATAAATATTTGACCGAAATTTGGCATTGACACTCGCTAATGTGCTTATTCATTAACTGATTTCTAAATGTAAGAAATATATTATTTCACGTATTTCAAAAGTATTTATATTTCCTTTCGAAAATATTTACATTTACGTAGAAAGTTATAAAATAGTGTTAAAACGTGCAACGAGTTTAGACGAGTCGTTAATTGCGGTAATTACGCGTTCTATATAGTTTCGGGCTAAAAAAAATGTCGAACCGGAAAACTAAATAAATTATAAATGGACTTGCTTATGTATCATAAACATTAAACACCAAACAATTATTCATTTTAAACGTTCTATTTTAATTATGTATAATGTTATAACCTATTTTTTTTTAAACAAAAGTCTATAACCATATAATTTGTTAGTGGGAATAAGGGAATACGGTAACCTAGTGAACTTTTGTCTATTGCCTGAAGTTCATTTTCCAATGTTTTTAAGAACTCGATTCCCAGTTCCCACCGATAGAAAGGTCATTCTAGCTTATATAACTAAGGGGCAAATTTTCGATTTACAGGTGGGTGTATAATTATGCCATAAGTTCTAGTTATTTCTAACGCTTCGGGGCATTTTGGTTTAATTAAGGTTTCGTAAAATATTTCACGTATCCACAAATTTATTTAACCAAGAATACAATCCTGGTGTCGTTTCGTCTTGCATTCATATACGTATATGTAATTCATTAAATGATTATTTCTACCTTCTAAATTATTACTTGTGAATTGCTGTTGAACGGTATACCGTAGAAGTTGTTTCACAGTTTAATTTTCAATAATTTGTATTGTACTTTCTTGTAATTTACACACGTGACCTTAACGTTATATAAAGCTCTTAGCGTGACCAATGTCTCTTTCATATATGCAGATAGAGTTTAAATTGGTGTAGGTATCCACCTATAGTCAATAGAATTAAAATTTAGATTGCATGGCGAGCTACATATATTATGTCAGTGCTGCATATAATACATTAATTTAAATAAGTAATTTAATTTTTTAATTGCGGTTCCTGCCAATTATTATTTAAGATACGGTATTATCCAATATAATAAGTACCGTATGGCATTACAAAGCGTATCGTATTGAAGATTATTTTTCATTTGAAAGAATACTATACCGGTATGTGAATTTTTCGTTTTTGTGGTCATGACTATATAATTAATTGCAAATAAAATCTATTCCTTTACGTCATTCACATTTGTCAATGCATGGACTGTTTATGCATATAAAATGAGTGTATATGGCAAGATTTTTAAAGAAGTTTTGTTTAAAATCAACCAACCAATGACGTCACGTGATTCGATTTTATTTCGTAGAATCTTATGTCTTTTGGTTCAAATGGGTCGATGACCTCAATATTAACGTCACTTTATGCGAAAGATGTTTTTTATTTGCTGATTTTGAATTTGTCAATTTTAATGACTTGTTTATATTTTCGAAATTTATAGATTTATTTATGCATTATATTTTGTTGCTAATGGTGACAGTGTTATGTATTTTGCAATGTAGATCGATATATCGACGTACATAATAACGTATTTTCCTCTCCTCTATTATCTATACACCCGATCTGTATCTGAACAAGGATCTCCTATGGATTTATCAACTAAATCGATCCCCATTGGTCTTCATCAAAAAATTAAAGACATTCTATTGGTAGACAATATTTTCAAAATAAATTATTTCAAGAGATATATTTTATATAATACACGTAATATCTAATCCACCATGTCGGTCGACATCTAATTTGGTTCCGTTTTCCTACAATTTATTTTCAGTTGCCTAAAAACATTGAAAACTTTTATGGTAATTCAAAACAGAAGTTAGTCGACTGAATTTAGAATAGCGTCGTGTTTTAAAGGGAAGTGTATATATAGGTGTTAAAGATAACAGCGTGACTTTGTGTCGTATCTAGCAAGGCCATTCCTAAAATTATAAGGAAAAACCATTCACAATATCTTATTATAACTTATATTATTAATCTCACAGAATATTGAATGTAATTAATTATTACACTTATGTGACAATCAATATAAAGTTATTTTTTAATGTAATATAGCATTTTTTAACACTATTTTCGTTCGATGGTTGACTAAGAACACGTATCAAAGAGTATCAACTCCAGCCCATTTTGTCATAGTCTTTTTTCAGAATATATTTGGTATGTTTTTTCGCG
>JAJNBT010040550.1:0-15363 GCA_028455955.1 Notopais sp. p TS-2021 | reverse complement strand
GTGGAATAACACTAAAAATGCAGGGTTCAGTAAAGCCACTCCGTGGATTGGTGTTGCTGAAAATTACCCTGAAATTAATGCTCAACAAGCATTAGACGATCCCAATTCGGTATTTCATTATTATCGAAAATTGATCAATTTACGTAAGGAGATAGCGGTTATTAGCACAGGTGATTTTACCGATTTACAGCCTAAACATGCACAGCTATTTTGTTATCAACGACAGTCAGCAACGCAGACATTGATAGCGATTAATAACTTTTATAGTGACGTTGTACATTACGCATTACCTGAGTCTGTAGATGTGACGAGTGGGACCTATTTATTATCAAACTATGAAGACTGTATGCAACAAACGCCAACTAAAAATATGCAGCTCAAGCCCTATGAAAGTCGAATTTTATTGATAGAACATGCTTAAAATAGGCGCATAAATGAAGCCTGTTATGTGACTGCAGGCTTATTTTCTCAGACTTTTATTCAGACTTAATATCACAGCGTAAATTACCATCGTTGCCAAATAACGGTGCAGGATTCTTGTGCTTTTTTTTCGGAAGATTTGGGACAGGTCCCATGTTTGGTTTATATCACTGTAGCGTTAGACATTAAAGGCACTGAACATATAAAAAACAATTTCAAATGCTTACTAGCACCTTTGCTGATAAGTATTTTCACAACTGGCTTATACGATTTAAGCTTTTTTTAGACAAGGAAACAACAATGAAGTTATTAACGATTGCAGGTGTCATTTCTAGTGCATTATTAGCAACAAATGTACTCGCAGAAACGTCACCCTTAGAATTCAATGGTTACATGCGTGGCGGTGTCGGCCTAGGTAGTGAAAGTGGCTCTAATCCAAAATGGGAAGTAAACAAAGTTGGACGTTTAGGTAATGAAAACGACCTATACGGTGAGTTTGGTTTTAAGAAGGAAGTTTATAATAAAGACGAAACGTCCTTTGTTGTTGATTCGATGCTTAAGTATTGGCAAGGCCAGGATGGAGCGGGTGGTGATGTAGATGTCGCACAATTTAATGTTCAAGCACAAGGCCTATTTGATGATAAGGATATTGTGATTTGGGGAGGTAAACGTTACTACCAACGTCATGATGTGCATATTATTGATTCTTATTACTGGGATATAAGTGGTACGGGTGCAGGTATCGAGCATATTAACATCGGCCCTGGTAAGTTATCGGTTGCGCTGGTTCAAGATGACGTTGCAGGGGATATTGATGATGGTCAAGAGACCACCGCAGTGATTCTTGATATTCGTTATGCCGGCATTGCCCTGTGGGACAAAGCAGATTTAGAAGTGGGTATTGATTACAATTACGGTAATGAACGAAACGGACAATCGCTTGATGCAGATGACAGCATCTTATTGACCGCGAGCTTAACGCAGAACTTCAGTAACGGTTTTAATAAAACCATTATTCAAGGTGCTTCTTCTGGTTATGCAGAACAAATGACGGGTTACGGAAGTGGTAATGGAATTAAACGTGATGCCAGTGATAACGACGCGACAGGCTACCGCATTATTAACTGGGGTGTACTGTCTTTAAGTGAAAATATCGAGCTTGGCCATTCAGTCTTTTTGGCTGGCGCAACAGATGTTGATGGTAGTGATACAAATGATACCTTATTGAGTATTGTTGCCCGCCCAATGTACAAGTGGACTGACCAAATGCGTACCATTGTAGAAGTGGGTGGTTTTACTCAAACGATCAATGACATTGATGGTGCTGGTAGTAAATTTACACTAGCGCAGGCATGGGTACCACAAACAGGTTTCTGGTCTCGCCCTGAACTGCGCGTTTTTGTTTCATACATGAATGATGCTGAAAACAGTCTTGCATTTAATGGTGCAGACGATGAAGTAAGCGTAGGTATGCAAGCTGAAGCATGGTGGTAAACACGGTTTTTAGCTAAGACATCACATGCCGATAAAGGGACAACGACAGCGTTTATTTATCGGCATTATTTATAGTGTTCGAGTTGTTCTACTCATCTGAGAAACTGATTTATATATACAACATTAACGGTTCTGTTCCCTTTTTATTCTTGCGCTATTACCTCCTCTAATATGATTTATAAGCGAACAGAATGTATTAGTCATATTTACTTTTTTTGAAATTTTCTAATTAAATAAACCAACAAAATTAATTAGTTTTATTGGTTTAGGCAGAAGGTAAGTAACGGCCTAATCTGAGCAGTAAATCTATAAACTATTGTTTTTATTATGAGGGAGCTAACCACCACAGACTCTTATGCTACGCATTAATTACAAGCACCCCCGATTAACGTATTAAACAATTAGTTCATGGTACTAATTATGTTGATGAATAGGTGCAATAACAAATATGACTGTGATATAGTGCACTAAATACGTTCAGTGTACTTAATTTTAAAGGTTGAAAATGAAAGAATTTAAATCAGTGTTAGCGGTTGTCGATTTCTTAGTTATATTAATGGTTGTTGGTGTGTTGGTTTGGTTTATGTTTACAGGTATTACTTCACGTGATCAAACGGATTTAATTATGGGTTTATCAGTCATCGGAGGTTTAATCGCGTGGATGACGAAGATCTTATGTTTTGGTTTCCCTTACTCAGCGTCTAACTTCGATCAAAAGGTCGCATAGTCAGCAAAAGCATTCGGACATAACCTATTCTATATTTCATCATTTATTGAATGAGCCACATTATGGGCATGCTAGATAATGCGCCGGGTGGATATCTCATTAATTTGAGATATTTAGTCGGTGTTTATAATTAATTTAAGGTTTACGATGAATGCTTTAAAAATGACAATCGAAGAACTGCACAAACACCTAAAAGCCCCAATCGTGAATAAGTTTCACTGGTGCTCTAATCATGATGATTTAGTGTTGTTACGTGTGTGGAGTAAGAAAGACAGAATGCGCGTAGTGGACGGCGTCCCACATTATTTGGTTGTGCATATCGATCGTGTTGAAACGGGCACGCGAAAAACACATCAAGATGCACGCCTAAAACATGTCGAAATGATTAAGCAGGGCGCTCGCTGTATTTTGATACCGCAGAGCATCAGCAATAAATACAAGCATGGATCATCCGGTTGGCAAGGTGGTGAAATATACCAACATGAAAACGCCCTGTATTGCATTGCAGTTGAAAAGATCACCTTCTAATTAAACCAAATCAACTTCGTTTCTAAAGCCCCATACATTCTTGCGTATAAAAAACGATAGACATAAAAAAAGCCCTGAAGCTAGTGGTCACAGGCTTCAGGGCTTTAGTCGGTTCTTAATGCTTTAGAACCTATAGGTGGTGGAGATGGGGGGATTCTCACCGTCTCCACCAACCTAGTGTAACTATCTGTAATATAAGGCTCTCGAAATTTCATTCTAACATCTGTGGTACAAATAGTGGTACAAAATGTGGGTTAAAGATTCCTAATTAGGAGTCGAACCGCCGTCTGGTTCTGTTTGGTAAATAACTTTTCATACTTCATCTTAAATCGCTTCTATTCAATTGAAAAACCTTGATGCTCTACTTTGGCTATAACTATTAATTATCATTTTCTGTCTTCTTAAAGTACATTGTTGTTTATTTGTTTGTTATGTATATAATGCTCGAAAAATCAGACGAAGATCACGTTAATGAGGAAGTTAATATTGTCAGTCGCCGTAAGTTCAGTATTGGTAATATCAGTTCAGCACGTAACGATGTTGAACTATCAGATCGTGGTTATGCAAAACAATAGCAAGTAGAAAAGATATTCATGGGTATTGATTGTGTTGAATCAAATGAAAACCTAATGAACCTCACTGCAATATTTTAATTCTAAGAGTATCGAATGACACATTATTTCATAGTTAAACCGAGTTTAAACACTCCAGAAAAGCCACAGTTAGCAGATGAAATTGCTAAAGGTAAATTAGTTGGTTACAAGGCAAGCAAGGCGAGAATAAGTACTTGTCCAAAGGTTATTACAACAGATGGTATCAATGCTTTTGTGTGTGATATTACAAACATCACTGAACGTCTAGTACCTGCACGTAACGGATCAGGTAAGTTAGTTAAACGTTGTGATGTTGATTTCATTAACCCACAACCACTAAACGCACAAGAAGTTAATCTTCTTGGTAAGGTTACATGGTCAAGTTCAAACGTAAGGTTTCTTAAACTATGAAAGTATTAACAGTAGTAGCAGTAGTGTTGCTAGCAGGTTGTTCAAACACTTCAAACAAACCACATTGGAGTGATGATGGTGTTCTTTCAATGGCTGAATACTCAAGAATGAGTTTCTTTGATAAGGCGTACAACGAAGGTATATACCATTCGTGTTCTAACCAACAAGCGAACGCAAAACTATTAGGGCTTCCAGTTCTAAAGTGTGCAGATATTTCAAACGTAACAGTAAACAAATAGGTAATTAAAATGAAAACATTATTAGCAGTTGCTCTACTAGTAACATCAGTATCAGTACTGGCAGATTGGAGGTTATCTAATGATTACACAACGGCTTATGCTTCATCAGATAATGGTGCATTTGTAATGGCAGGTAAAGACAACATATTAATGGGTAATGGTAATAGCAGTTTCAACTGTTCATATTCAGAAGGTTTAGTAATGCCTGTTAATGGTCAAATGGTTAAACTTAACAGAGCATGGTCAAATGGCTTCTGTATGTATGCACCTGCTTCACATGCAGGTAAGAAGTTCATAAGAAACCAGTTCATTACACAACAGTTTGTTGAGTTTGATGGTAAGGAATATAGCGCGAAAGGTTTTAACGATGCTATGAAACAAATTGGAAAGAAAGTAAGCGTACTTTAAGTTTGTGTTTTGGCTTTGGGTGTTGTTTCTCGTGATGGTTTACTTTATTCCTTCATATATTGTTTATGCGTTTAACTATAATAATTTCAAATCAGTCTTTAAGGTAAATCTGTATACAGGTTGGACCATAATAGGATGGTGCATGGCGTTTTACATGTTTGATGAAGAATAATAAGCCACCTTCACAGGGTGGGTATCGTATCAGAAGTATAGTTTATAGTTGAGGTTAACATGGCGCACGAATACGAAATATACACACACATGAAGCGAACAGCACTAGAAGAAAAGAACAACAAATATGGTAGCGGTGTTGCTTCTAATGCTCACAAACAACGGCTACAACATCACAAGGAAATGGAGAGACAAAAAGAAGCACAAAAGAATAGTGAAGAGAGAGTAAAAAGAAGGAAGGAAAGAACAGATCAATGGTTAGAAAATAAGAATATAAAAGACTAATCTGCTTAATTGTGGTTTCTCTGGGTAATGGCGTTTGAGTACTGAGTAAGGTGTATTTTTAAGGGGTTTTAAGGCTGTGCTTGTTGGGTGGTGCTTTACGATTATCTATTATGAAATCACAACAACAGAAATCACTTTCCTGATCTTGTTTACGCACTTACGACCTTTGTATGAAAAGCGAGTGGGGTCAGGTCTTTAATTTTGATTTTTCAGAGGTGAGATAAAAGTCACAGGTTAAAGATTAAAGACCTGACCCCATTAATTATGTTGGCGCACTTTCTACCTTTATACACTTTGCCTTTCGAGGTGACACAATCTTTGTGTCAGTCTCTCCAATCTGGAAATGTTCTACGGAAGTTCTCCGCAGGTCCAACGTGCTCCTACTCAACACGCTTTGAACTTTGATATACTTATTGGTATGAAAGCCTTTAAGTAGGGTTATGTTCTTTTTTAACATCAAAGGAGCCTCCACAGTAAAGAGTGGTGCGGTGTTCTGGATATATTTCCTGCACTAGCAGTCTTTTGGTTTTACTAAACGAATCAATTGTTTCATTAGTAGCAAATGCGGTAAGCGGTATTATTGCAAGTAAAACTAATAGTTTAATCATGCTCTTAAACTGTAATTATCATCACTATTCGCATTTACAATACTCTTAGCAAAAGGTGCGATTGATAGCGTTGACTCACTTAACGCTATAAGTTCTTCATATGTTAGATTAGAAAGTACGTCATGGATTTTTCTTTTATCAAAATCACTTGTGATCTTAATGTCATTAATAACTAGAGCACCATGCTTATCTTTTTCATAATTAATTTGGCTAGTTTTGTTATCATCAATATTACTTTTATCATAAATATAACCTTTTACAATGCTATCTAAAATACGTGCTTGTAAGGTTAATAGAGTAACTTTGCTAAGTTCAATATTTATAGTTTCTTCGTGATCAACTATTTGAGTGTTTTGTTCTTCTAACTTCTTTTCTAGGTTAACAATACTCGATTTAAGTATATTTTTATTTTTTTTCCAATCTTCTAATTCATCATTTAGTACTTTTTGTACATACTCAGTTTCAGATTGTAATTTTGACTTACTAACTAATGCCTGTGCATCATAATCAGCCTTTTCTGATTCACCACGTTGTATAAATCTTGGTTTATCAACCCACTCTAGTTTACGTTTATCAATAAAATGCTGTATTAATGGTAATATAAATTGGGTTAAGGCTATGTATAAAAGAACTAATGCTCCTGCTAAAACTAGATCTTTCCAGTCCCAAAAACTAAACTTATTTACTATCTGAACTTTAACTTCTGGCTTGGCATAATAATAAGCAATGATCCCTTTATGGTTTACTGATAAGAAAGCAAGAAAGAAAGAACCAAGTAATGGGTTCTTTAGTCGTTCAAAGAATGCAGTGTTTAGAGATTTTGTGAACTCTTTCATGAATAAACCTTAATATATGATTAATATAATAATTATACTCAAAAAAAACTCAAAGTGTCACGTTTTTACTGCTGATATGTGCCTTGTTTAACTGTTCGTTTGGCTATCCACTCATACAAACCCTGTCTAGTGCATGTAGTGCCAGTTTCTTTAATTAAGGTAACAATCTTAGTCTTTGCAGTGCCTTTGTTTAATTCGTTTAGGATCATTGCAGAGTGAGCATCTAGTTTCGATTTAACAACCGCACCCACGGAACGACCACTTGATAAGCCTTGTGTTTTTCGCTTTTGGTGCCCTGCAATAGCACGTTCAGATCGTTTCTTTGCTTCCATTGCACTAGCAAATGATTGCCCAACTACAGTAAAGATAGTTTCAGCATCGTCTTTATTATCTGAATTGATAACACGGTTATCATACGCAAGGTGTAGTTCATTGATTGAGCCGATAACACCTATTAACTGCATAACTGAGTTACGCCCAATACGTGTTATATCTGTAACAATGATTCTCTCGTTGTTATTAATAGAGATCATTAGTTTACGGTCTGTAATATCCGTCTTACTTGCACTTACAAACTCTTCAATCCACTTTGTGATTATTAAATCATTAGAATCTGCATAGATTTGTATTGCAGTGCGTTGTGCTTCTCCATCAGCCTTGTTCTTATCTGAAACTCGAATATACGCAGTAAAGTTGTTCATATTGTAACCTGTATGTTTAATGTAAGATTTTAAGGTGTAATTTACGCTATATCTTACGCTTTTTGTAAGTGATATGTGTAAGGTTTAGTGTAATCACTAGATCTTACGTGTTACTGTTGATTTGGGATACCTATTAACACACTTTCATATCTGAAAAACTCACATTAAACGCTCTCAATCCAACCACCCTTGAGTTTTCTCAATACAACGTTTTATATCTAAGCAACCAAATGTAGCAATCTCACAGAGTTGATCTCTCCTCCGTACACACCCCCCCTGAATGGCGGGGGGAAAAGGATTTCAAATTCTATTTTACGTAAGATTTATATACGAGAGGGTCTGCATAATTAGGTTGAATATTTTGGTATACCCCCTATGGCAGTAACAGAACTAATTTTGAACTTTGATAAAGAATGCATCAGGATCAAAATCTTCATCATGTTAACTTGAAAGAACCATTCCCTGCCTTGTTGATTCAGTGAGAGAACTGAAAGTATACTTTCGTTTTAAAATTCGCTGTATTTAGTGTTTTAGTGTATATATAATATTCAGTAATTGTTTTTACGTACAAATAATATTCAGTGTAATTTAAGGTGGTGGTAAATGTTTGAAGAAATGAAAGCGAAAGTATCAGCAGGTGTTGGTGGTGTTGGTGGTTTATTTATGGGTGCTACAGCAGTACAAACTTTGGTAGGTGTAGCATCAGCAGGTGCAACTATAACGGCAGGAGCAGCGACTGCCGCTGTCTTGGCACCAGTGGTAGTTGCCGCTGTTGCAGGAGGTGCAGTTTACGGTGTATGTGTAGGTGGTGAAGCGATATACGATCATTTCGCCGACGATGAAAATGAAACAGATAAGAAGTAAGTGGGGGGAGTTTAAATTTGGTCGTTCATAGCGTTTGGTTTTGCATTTTTTAGTTATGTTCCGCTACGTATGGAATTTTATGGTGTTTATATAACACTGATATTTGCCACTGTTAAGGAGAAATTTATGTGTTCATGTTGTGACGATTTCGATTGTGATTATGATTACGAAGAAGATGTAGCGCAAGCAGTACAAGATGGTGCTGATTAAAATATAACAGCACATGGACGTATAGGATAATAATCTCGTAATCAAATGTACTAACGTTTAAAGGCTCTTTTAGAGTTTTGATGGCAATGTAAACAACTGCCGTTAGAAGTTAGTCGTTCGCTTGTATGATTGTGCTTACATGCTTTATTAGTGAAGTATCTGGTTAGTCCTTGGTACTTTGCTTCTGCTCTAGTAAATATTTTCATAGGTATTTCCTTATATCCAACCACCCTTATGGGTTGGGATTTATTGAGTTGGTGTAAATGTTCTAGCAATGGGGGTCTACTAGAGGTATGCAAAGAGGTTTTAGGTGCCCCCTTAGTAAATTTCTAAGTATGCCTATCTCCCTTAGCAGTGGTTTATTTTGGCGGTATATGTGCAATGCTTCATGCTTTGCTAGGTTTCTATCAACTGAGCCTTTATGTTTAATTAGCATTTCGCTTATGATTATCTCTAAGCATTCATCATCAGATAGCATCTCGTCATAGTGTGGCGTGTGCATGTGGTGTCCTTAATTGGGTAGCGGGGAGGTTACAACTATTCGCGGATCTATCTGAGAATGGCTTACTCGAACCTGTGCCCAAAATATATTTCCCCCGTGTGTGTTTTGAATGTTTGATCGCTATAAATCGTGCGCCAACCTTCAATGCCGATAATAACTAAAGCCCTCAATAGTTTAAAAGTAGCCCGCTTTAATATCACGCTTGTGTGGTATCACGTCCTTATACTTTGTGGTGGTTTTCTCTTGTAAGATTAAGCATTTCGCACACCTGATTAAGTGCTACATTCTCACTGATTTAAAAAGGGTTACGTTTCTATTTTCTTTCTCCTTTATAAGGATTTCGTAACCCTTTTTGTGGCTGTATTGGCTTGGTTTGATTGGCAATAACCGTTTTCTTATAAACTTCATACTCACTTTTAAGATCTGCCATCTTCAAGTTGAATATTTCAACTCCTAATTTAGTATATAAACCATCAATAAAACTACTAGATAACGATTTATGATTGCGCCACTTTGATAGTTTATTACGTTGTGAAGCATTCATAACGGATCCGCTTTTAGATTTACGTCCTGCCTTTTTAGGTGTCAGTGATTGCTCAATAATAGGATTATTAAAACACTCTCCTATTGCTTTCACTTTATCGGCTTCATCAGTGCCAAAGTTCTCTTTTACTCGCTCAACGATATATTCAAAAGAAGCAAGATCAGGGAAAATAACCGTGCCTTTTTCGATATAACTAACACGTTCACTTTCTGTCTGTGGCTCTGGCTTTCTTAACCATCCTCTAAACAAGTTTTGAGCGTGTGAGTTGTATTCAGTCCAACGGTATATTTCATACTGTGTTAAACCCCTATTGAGTAGGTAAGCGTTTTGTATTGGGCTACCTTTGAGAGAATATAAACAGCCAACAACTTTCTTGTGAGTTAAGTTGTTCTTGCCGTGTGTTGAACTTGTCCCAACCGTTATATTCTTGTTGTGTCCCTCAAAATCTGTGATATTTCCAACCGTTGCATGGTGGTTATTTTCACCTAGTAAACCGTTAAACTTACCAATAAACGTGTTTGTTTTCTGCTCTACTTTATTAAGCAAGAATAGAAAATCCTCGTTTGAAACTTCGCTGTTAACAATTGTTTTATTGAATATTTCTATTGCGATGTTGTTTAGAATATCGGGGTTAATACCTGCTTTAAAACTGCCGTATGTTTGATCAGTACAGTAATAAATATTATCGAACCTGTGAGAAATACCGTTGTGTCTAACTGGTAGCGTTTCAATGTTCAAATTTATGTTGTTATCTTTCATAAGTAGCAACACTAAAATACTGTTTTGGGCATCGTCACCCATAATAGTAAACTCATCAAACTTTAGGAATTGGCTTGCGTCCATCAGTTGAGAAGTTAACATCTTAAAACCGTGTTCTTTCTTCTCAAAACTCATTACAAATTTAATATTCTGCTTTGTTGCTTCACGTAGAATATCTTTGTATTTCGAGTTGGATAAATCCGTTTTCTCTTCTAGTAAATCCATCCCCTCACTAGTTAAACCACTAACCTCTATGTAATCGTCTTTCTCTTCATATTCAAAGTAAGATAGTAACTTCGCTTTATCTGCCTTTGATACGTATTGGGCAACGTCTTTATACATACTCGGCACTTCATCAATAACCGCTCTCAGGTGGTAATCATCACGCTTTAATAACTCGTCAAACTTCAACAACTCACAAGCCTTATGAGTAACGAAAATTACACTGTTTGAATAACCGTGTTGTTTAATATCGTCTACTGCTTCGTCAAGTTGCACTTGCACACTTTCCTGCTGATTTCCGTCTTCATCTTTTGAGGTTACACGGTAAACCTCTGGAATATCTCGGTTGTGTTCATATGCTAAATCTATCAACATCTGCGGTCTAGAATCACTACCAGATCCAAGCGTTTTGCGATCATGCACTGCGTAAACTGTTATTGTTTCAGTCTCCAACAACAATATTTTCATACACTCTTTGTGTGATTTTCCACTGCTAGGTAAACCACCAATTATATTGATAGTCCCCAACACCTTTCGTGGCTCTCTGTGGAGTGTGTGCACGTAATCGTTTCTAAGTATTACATCTTTGGTTAACTCTTTAACCTGTGCACTTAAATCGCTTATGGATTGCGTATCTTCTGGCGTGTTGGCTTGCTGTGAAGTCTTATTACCTGTCAGTGGGATACACTTGTTTAACTTCTGCGCCTTAGTGCTTGGTTGCCAGTTTGGATTTGGTGCTAAACCATGCAAAATTGTTAACGCTTGAATTCCTTGGTTATAATCTGCGCCTACCTTAGAAAGTACACCCCATACACTAGCCGTTATTGTATCGCCCGTTTGAATGCCATTAACGCACTTACTGTTAACGATACTGTGTAAATCTATGTTGCTATTGCCTTTAGAAACAACCGTTTTACTGATCATCTGTATGCGTTTATTCTTCGCGTCTATCTCTAGTTTTATCGCTTCATAATCTTGCTGTGCTTGTTTAAAATTAACAGTTTGATCTTGTGAAACGTTGCACCAATAAGCGTCTTTATCATATGAGAAATAGCAAAGGTTATTAGGTCGGCACACGTTGCCATCGTAATAATTAAGTAAACCCGCTTCTTTTAATATGTCGAAAGTCCAACGCTTTGTAACGTGTCGAAACAAGTCTTTATCAGTTGGAAAGCCGTTCATATCGCAACCAAAGAAAACCTTAAAACCACCACCACTAGGAGAGCAGAAAAGCATTAACGGATTGAGTGTTAATAACTTGGCTCTTACTTCGTTGGTCTTATCGGTTGGTATGTTGTCTAGGTCTAAATGCAGTAAGTTTGTGTAACTCCATTCACCTGCTTTATCTAACGTTTGGTATTCAGTGGCACTCGTCATATGAGGCATAAATGCAGGGATCAGTTTATCTTTATTTGGCTTTAAACCATCGGCTTTATCTTGTTTGTATTGATCTACTTCTTTTTGAGAATCACAATTTTTAATGCTTTCGTAAATCTCATATATCGTTACATTATCAATCACCTTTTTGCTGTAACCTTTTAAGATTATCGTTTGAATATTAGTTGTTTTCATCTTCTTTGGTTTCCTCTTGTTTCTCTATCGCCTCGGATAGAAGATCGTTAATAATGAATGCTAGTGATTGATCTTGTTGATCCATCCACGCTAGATATTCACGGTTTATTTGCACGGGTATTTTCTTGGTTCGAGATAGTGGCTTTTTCATTTATTCGCCCTCTTATAATTGTTTACGTTCTGCATCGGTTAAACTGTAAAACTCGTCTGCTGTTAGTATTTCTTGTCATCCTTAAACTTTTTCTTCCAGTTTGATAATGTCTTCGGATTAACGCCGTACTTGTCAGCAATGCTTTTTAGTGTGTAATGTTCCGTTAACTCGACCATTTCTTGCTTTTCTTCTGTTGTGTATTTTCTGCGTAGTTCCATTTTGTTTTCCTTAAATAAATTAAATGCCATACATTGTTATGACACGCTTTACGGGATTGCCCGACAAACTATGTCTTTTTACTTACACTTCTATTTATTAGTTTCGTTTGGTGGTTTTGGCTGAAATGGCTTTTTGGAGTGATTTTATTGATAGGAGTATGATCTGGTTCACTCTTTGAGGTGGGGGACGGATATTTGAGGCTAATAAATCGTGAACAAAGGTTCATAGCGGATATATTTCAGTAGGGGCTAAAGTTTAGACCTAGCCCGTAGGGGGTCTATTTGATACCACTCGATTATTCCAAAAATGATCGATTTATTTTTATTACAGGCATAAAAATGCCCAACTTAATGGGCTAGTTTTTATTTTGATTATCTGTTCAACCGTAAAGTTTTCCGATCACATCATTAATAGAGTCTGTTGGCTTTATACCATAATCTTTTTTAGGAAATGGCACATCAACAATTCTCGCACCTCTACCTTTGCATAACTTGCACTTTTCCTCTGGAAATAAATCATAACCTTTTCCTTTGCAACGAATGCATTTAACTGCTTTTTTCATTGTGTAACGCATAATAGCCCTTAAAGTATAATGTAATCAAAAGATGGTACCATAAAGACCCAAATTAATGAGGCTATGCACTGTTATTTCGGATTAGGGCGACTTTTAAAACCTGCCATTTTAAGGCTTTTGTAAGGCTTTCTAACTTCTGGTGGGTTCTTGTGTCCGTTCCCTTGTTTTGCTAACTGTTGCGCGATCTTCTTATCTCGCTCAATCTCCCAAGGTTTCCACAACGGGCGCTGTGTGTCGTCTGTTAATGTTTTGTTGTGGTCTCTTATATTCGCTAGACGTTCAATTTCTGCGTCTAATCTAGACCACATTTCTTCGTCTGTCTCATATTTTTTATTCACAATTTACCCTCTAATAAATTAACATTATATACGACAAAGCCCCTAATTAATGAGGCTGAAAGGTGTGTTAATTCCAGTTTTTGATAGCACTTATCACATCTGAAAAGTCTAATGTTTGAATGGTTTTTTGTTGAATTGAAACATTTAAATCCTTGGCATATCGAGCATACGTAATGGATTGATTCTTATGCCCTAGTATAGCCATTGCTTGTGTTTCAGGGACTTCATTTTGCTTAAATTCATCAGCAATGGTATGTCTAAAACTATGAAAGACCGCATCGTTGATACCTAAGCGTTTTATAAATCGGTTAAACCACTTGCCAACATTAGATCCAAGTCCATCTCGTGCTACTTCACCCTTGCTATTGAATAAGTGATCAAACAAAAGGACTTCATTTGATCTACTTTGCACGTATTCCATAAAACCAAGGTCAATTAACTGCTGGTGGATAGGTATAATTCTTGCCGAGTTAGCAGTCTTTAATCTTTGATGTTCTCTCTCATCACTAATAGAAATACACCAAATCCCATTAATTTGCTTAATGTCATCAATATATACCTGTGATAACTCATTTACGCGACCACCCATGTACAAACCAAGTAATGGCACCCAAAATTGATACGCTTTCTCAAAATCATGCTTGGTATATATTTTATGGCTGAATAACTTTTGTAAATCAGTAGTAGCCCAGCGGTCACGATCATCTGATTCTTTTTTGCGTTTGCTAGGCACCGTCATTTTATGAAAGTAGTTTTTGTCTGCGTAATCCGCTTTAACTAGCCAATCGAAAAATGTACTACAACGCTCTAAACAGCCTTTTACTGTTGTTGGTGATTGTGGTTTTAGTCCTTTTTTTACAATATGTTGCAATGATAAGCCTTTCAACTCTTTTTTCTTTTTGCGGTTAGGTGGTAACTGCATCAAGATATTTCTAAATTCCTCGGCTTTCTCTAACTTTATTGATTTAGGATCTGCTTTCGCACCAAAATACTCAACTAATAACGCTAAACTATTGCTGTAGGTCTCAAGTGATTTAGCGTTAATTGTGCCACCTGATTTTTTAGACTTTAGGTACTTACCAACAACAAACTCTAATGACTGAGTGGGAATCGTCGATAGTGGGGTGGTGCTTTGAGTTAAATTATTAACTTGTAGCAACTGCTTGGCTGTTTCACGCTCTGCTTCAATATCACCGCCGTGATCAACAATCATCTCGGTTTTCGTGCCATCAGGTGCAGTAGTGCTAATTATTATTTGCTCGTCTGAATTCCATCCAGTTGTATCGACTTCCTTATCCTCTACATCAGATTCTACGATCCAATAGGGGTTATTAGTCATTGATTGCCTTAATTGAGAAATATGTTTATTAAACTCGGACAACATTTTTGCGCCTAATATATGCGCTTCATTTAAATTAGCCGTATGTAAGGAGACCATTATTTCTGTTTTCTGGAATTTAGCAACTAGATTAATCGGTATGCGTTTACGGAAATAGTAAGTGTGGTTTCTTCTTTTGAGGAAGGTGGAGACAGCCATTGTGGTACATCCTGTGGTACAAAATGTGGTACAAATGAGCCATTAGATACAAAACGATAGACATAAAAAAAGCCCGTAACATCAATGGTGGTTGATATTACAGGCTTTAGTCGGTTCTTAATACTTTAGAACCTATAGGTGGTGGAGATGGGGGGATTCGAACCCTGTCCCTAGTTGCGCTATACCAGTGGTTTCTAGCGTTTACGCGGTGTTGGTGGGTGTTGCAAAGGTTGTTTGATACCCTGATATACTGATTTAAGTCGTGACTGTCGCCACTTTACCGCCATTATTAGCCAATGGGTTTAGCCTAATTGCATCTTCTAAATGTGCGGGAGAGAAGTGCGCATACTTCATGGTATCAGTGATGCTAGCATGGCCTAGTATCTGCTGTAATACCAGGATGTTGCCTCCGTTCATCATAAAGTGACTCGCAAAGGTGTGTCTTAATAC
>JAJNBT010040043.1:0-17669 GCA_028455955.1 Notopais sp. p TS-2021 | reverse complement strand
CGGTATACTTACAATTCACTGTACTGATCTGAAATATATACGGTACCGTACGCATAGTCCAAATTAAGTACCGATCACTTAATTTACCGATATGGAAATTAAATAGAGAAAAAAAAATCCCAATTATATTTGAAGGTTGTCTGCATATATTATTATCAATTTTTTTCTGATCTGTAGGTTATATTTATGTATTTGTAAACATTTGACCCAAATAATTCTTCTTTTACATGGAAGGATAATGCGACACGACCTGACTCATTAGTTCATTACAGCTGAGAAAAAAGTAATTACCGTAATGAGATTAACGGAGGGAAGGAAGATCTGGTATATACGTGCCCTAATTTTGCTTGTTTTCCATGGGTGTCGATGTTTGTCGATTAAACAATCGAGCAAACATGCGGCAACTTTTGTCCACTTTAAAAATGATATTATAAAAATACGTTACCTTATACTGGTTCTATTCTTAAAATACTATAACACGAGATACTGTTTCTATATACTTCGGAGGAGGGTGGTCTCGTTCTTTGAAGAATGTATTTTATATAATACAATATCACTTTCGAAATTCGATACTGGCTGTATCGGCCTTCGTTTACAATTTTCTGCATGTTTTCGACTAAATAACTAGCGCTCTTCTTGTGTTATATTAGCAATTGATCATGTTTCAGGACGCGTTGAATTTATTAATATCAAATTTATTCATAAATTTACAATTACTTGGTACGGACACAGTTTATGGTCTCATTTCCCCCACCAAGCAGCTACTTACTAATTGATATTACATTTAGGGACTTCTCTTCTGCTCAATTTCACATAAGGAATGATGACTTATTACTTATCGTTCTATCTATTTCATAGATCATTACTCTATAGTTAGAATCTGTAGTTTACATTCCGTATATATATAATATTCCGTAATTAGGAATCAAATTATCAAATTCTTAGATTCATGAAAGTAATCATGTAATGAACCATTTCATTAAATAAATCCATAAAAGGCAGCTAAGTATTACTTTGTGTCATTGCAAGCTGACTTAATTTCATAGCCCCCTTGATTCAACTGTAACTAACCAGATAAAGCGAATGACTTTGGTAATTACAATGGAGAAATATTTAATTACATTTGACCATTAGTCCCACATACTTTCTGTAGTCAAAGAAATTAGGAAACAACATTTGAAAGATTCAAGAAATTCCTCAAATAATATTAAATAGATTTAAGGAACCCCTCAAAATTCAGAGGCCTACACATTTTCTCCGAATGCATCTTTAATACGAAGCCTTTGTATATATAGACAGGATATAATCTTTCCGCCTAATTTAAATTTATATATTTTGTCAAAGTTGACTCATTTTTGGCACATTGAAATCTGCACAAATTATATATATATATGGTAAATCTGGTGGCATATTTTTTGTCGTCACGAAATAAGGATCATTTATAAAGGGATCATATATATTTTTTATTGGCATCAAATGACTATTTTTTTTCGAAACTATGAAATGACTTACGCCGAAAACCAGTTATTATAACGATATAGAAAATACTTTTTGTAAACATCATCCGTTTTTATAAAAGACATATTTTCCAGCACCGATCGAATATTACGCGGGCCTGATGAAATTGAGCGACGGGCCTCGGGTATAGTTTGGTTGTCCCCGAAGCAATTTTCTTTGGAGACCGCTTTTTTGTTGACATGTCGTCTCTTATCTTACTTCTATTTTGGTTGTCATATTTCACTTATTCAGATCAGATTGCTTCCTGTTCATATCATGTTGGGTCGTTCCTTTGTATTCCTCTTAGATTTTGACCATTCTAGAGACTTAACTTCTGATAGTCTCTGGTTGGCCATATGGTAACTATATTTGTATGGCTTTTCTGAATAGATCCAAAATAGGTTTTTTGTTATTCAACTTAAAAGACTATTTTTAATGTGAATGGAATTTGTCTTTGTTAAATAAGTTAGACACATCAACAACGATACTTTATGAACTAGTTTTGTCGCTTAAGAAATAAATTTATGTTTATAACTACAGCTCCGGTACAGGTTTCGGTCATACGTAGGAGTTTCTATATTTAGTTATGCATCATATTACATTATATACCACTATTTTTAATAAGTAATACTTGTTTAAGTAAATTTGTTTCATATTTAAACACAATATAAATTATTTACCTTTATGATATTGTTCGACAGTGATAGTAAAAGAATCATCAAATTTGTAAATCGTCATATAATCGGTTTTTCAGATGCATTGAATGCCAAATTTGCTAATATATGGTGTACCGGTACGCTAGTTCTTACTCTCGAATACTGTCTTAAAAGTTCAATATTCGGCCCGAAAAAATACAAGAGCTTGTGGCTCAAATATACAGACTGTACGGTACAGATTATTTGTCTCAAATAATGATTTCCAAAACGAATACTGTACTGTACAGCAACTAAGTAGTTCCAGGAAAAGACACTTTGTACTAAGAGAAAATTCATATTTATTGGTTCTTAAAAATTGTTGATTTATTTAATAATGAAACTCATTATATTTATTTGGTATTTATTACATGTAATAAGCAATTACTAATAATTGTGTAGGTAGGCTTTTATCAGCGTGAATAAGGTTAAAGTTTAGGCCCATAAATAAATTGTTAGTGTTTTGAAAATTTTACTTTATGTTAATTGTTCAGTTTTAATTTGTTCATATTAGTATGTTCAGTATTAAGTTATTACCTCTCGACTTTAACTCAATTATAGCGTTATATTTATATCATAAAAAATGAGCAAATGGCTGAATACCGAGCATTCGTTGTACCGTATCTCTCTTAATTTTTTAACTTCGGCTAAGGAAATTTATGTCAAACTCATTGTATAATTGTCTGCAAGGTATATAACAGTATTCTATTTAAGAACTAATTCAATTGTAACTTGAAGAAAATAATTAAAATTTTAAAAGTTTATTAATTTATGCTATTGACGTTTCTTTGTTACCGTTTAATATACCGTACAATTAGCTATTCATCAATTATATCCCACATGGAAATTGACCAGGAAATTCATTATGAGTCACTATTTTTGCTCACGTGATTTTTGTTCAATAATTCTTATACAGAAATAGACAACTCGAGGTCTAAATAAATTTATTAAAAAATCTTTAAAAAAAAAATCATATTTACGGTACCATATTTTTTAAATCACTTCCTATTTGTGTGATAACGGAACTTCTTCGTAATGTCATTGTCATTTTTTTATCCCTTTTAAATCTAACAGGCGGCAACGTTCAGCTTTGGTAAATAATGCACGTTGTAAGTCTCAGTCCGTGAAGTGTCTGACTGTACATTTATTATTTCCGCAAAACTAGGTTAGTGTTATTACAAGGACGCTAAATCTACCGTACGGTAAATTAGACAGTCATTACGTCCACATCTTGCAGACTAGAGTGACTTTATTGTACATAAGGCGTACGCATTATGCATACAAGTATTTAAGTTATTGAAAATCCTAGTAGTTGTCTATACCTCATTTGGCGTAATTCTAATTATCTATAGTGGGTAATGATGTTACGGGTAATTAATAAACGATTGTCTTTAATTTTCTTTAAAAGTTTTATAACTTAGGATCACTAATTACTAAAATAGTAATTATAAATAAAGTAAGACGAGCCAACTTGATCAAATTATATAGAAGATCTGGAAATGAACTGGCGTACGCCATTTATTATTCATGTTGATATGCGGTAGCGAACCAAAACTTATTATGTATAGAACTACTTACTACGTACGTCACTTGCACATAAAATGAGATGATGGTACCACTAGCAATTCGAATAGTACATTAACTTTTAATGCATGTATTATTCTTATATCAATATAATTTAAGAGTAATTTAAAATAGTTATTTTATTTATGTTTTTACTGAAAATACATTATCGTTCTAAAGGAAAAACAATTTGTTTCCCTTTCAAAACTATTGATAATTTTTTTTATTTAAAATTCAAAGTTTCGATAACATTAAAACTACGGTTATAATATATTTTTTTTCAAAGTATTTAAATTTGTTTTTCAAAAATGTCTGAAAATCTGAAAGATCTCGGGAAGTTTCAATACCATTAAAACTTCATGTGAAAACTATGTGCAGACTTACGTTACAGGCTTATAGGTATGAATATACAATTTTTTCTAAAAGTTTTCTAAACAGTAAATCTGGTTATACAGTTCCAAAGATAAGTTAAATAATGCATTTTCTACAGATTTTTCTGTTATCATTTAGAAAATAAACAAATTTAACTTCTATAAATCCATATAGCTTATATACGGTAGAACGTTTATATACACGCACACAGTAGACGGTATTAGCCGTAGGTAGCTATAATCTTTAGTAATTGTGCGCAAGTATAGTAAATATGAATAAATTATTTGAAATTAAGTTATATCTGAAGGTTCTAAGTTTGTTCCCAATAAATATTATCAAGTATTAAAAATTTGGTAATTAATTTTTCTTATACATACAGATAATTTTACAATGACGAGATTTTTAAAGCGAACTTTATAGTCTTCGCAGCTCACGAACAATTATAAATTATTAGGTAATATATCAACTGAAATCGGCTACATTATTTTCTCATTACAGTTAGCGATTTATAGCTAACGTAAGTATGATTTCTGGCGATGGGTTGAGAAGAAAGTCTTTCTATGAACGTGCCAATCGTACTGCTCAAGTATTTTACAAAAATGTTCTAACGAATTCGTTATCACGTTCCTCGGGCTCTGCACATTAATATCCCAACGTCCTTGCTAAGCTCGATCACGTGCGCTCACATACTGTATATTATAAATATTTGTTAGGTCGGGGGATTTAAGAGTATCATGGTTAAATGCAATGTTTTCTTACTCTACTGCTTTGAAGTACAGAATGTGAATATTGTTAATTCTTGGGTAGGGCCATTAATTATCAAACTAAACTATCATTCATCAGGGAGGGGGGTATTGAACTACTAATGGTCCGTATGCATAATATTTTGTATTTTAACTAGAATCTATATTAAATTAAATTCAGATAATCTACAGTCTTTCTATATATTTAATTCAACGTAGCATGATTAAGATCACTTTAATTAAATATAATAAAAGTTCAATAAAATACATATAAAGTTTATATATTGTATAGTACGGTATGCTACGTCCTATAGTTCTGTTTTAGTATATGTACCCGTACTGTATTTTTTTATCTCTTGCAAAGTGTTGCGTTATCTGGTGTTGTAAAGTGCGGCAATACTTTAACACATTTTTGGTACCGTTTCTTGTGTAGTACGGTAGTTGGTATTTGTATAGTGTTAAATATATAAATAATATACAATGTAGCATCAAATAATTGATCTATACCGGTAGTCAACTAGTTCACAATGAAGGTAAATTATTATATCTATTTATCTGACAGTAATCCTTACACTGACTGACTGGCGCTTTTTATTTAATGAAAATTGTGTAGGATTGATATTTGCTAAAGATCAGGTTTAAGAGTTTGTTTTCAATCCCCTAACGACACATCTCGAACTCCGTGGAGGGAGTTCTGCATGTTGCAATAGCTAGATAGAGTTCTTCCCAAAGATTTATGTGTTCATTTACAGTGCATGTGACAACATTTTATCAACACAGGCAGGATATAAATATAACACTAGATGGTTGTGCAATCTTTTTATCAATGTTGACCAGACATAATATTTACAGTAGAGCTACTTGAATTTAAAATCCTACATTAATATTTAACAGTATATAAATTTCGCTCTTTGAACTCGGGAGAAAAATGTGCCCTTGTTTGTTCTCGGAACACAGCACGTCATCGATCTCAATATTTTCTGTTTATCAAATATTTTCTCGTAGGAAGATAAGGAATATATATTCCTTTCTTAAGTACCGTATTTATAAGCATTTGCGGTATTATTTATTTTCTAGTATTTTATTATTTTGTTTTTGAGAAATTAAACTTTTGTCATCTAAAGTTATGTACCGGACTACCGGTACCGTAATATGGTACGATAAGTCTGTATTTGGAAATTTTTTCCACTATAATAGATAACATTTTTCGTTTATATCTTTTGCCTTAATTCAGGAATAAAAACTGGACTCTCATTTGGCTATTTATACAGAATTATGACGTTCGTCCGATGTCACACGAAGCAAATTATTCTTGCTGTCAGCCGTGAGCAAATGTGATATTTATTTAAATGTTCTTAGACACAAAAGTAACTTGTTGCGTCTGTCAGTTTAAATTGCACCGACAATCAGTTTTCAATAGCTGTACCACCATATGTGTTAAGGTATAATATGAAACAATAAAATTCTAATTGTTGTAATTTTTATGTAAGTAAATAAATTTACAGCTACAATGAGAGAGGCGCCATGAACAGGCAACCCCATTATTTACTATTATAATACTCTCTATTACTCGAAGTAAAGCTTCAGAACAACTATATCTATATATAAGTACGTGTTCAGCGCGACACTATTCAGAAATACATCGCTTTCGTTCTATTCGGTAGAATCAGAAGTCTCCCAACTTCTTACAATACGCGTCACGTATTGCATATAAACTCCGTAAGCGGTCCTTATATACAATTTTTAGCAGCATGGCTTAACTTCCAAATGTACATTGAGATGTTAATAATGATTATTTGAAAACAAGTTATTTTTTATCTTTTCTTCTTAACGGTAGCGTGTAGCAGCAACCCGCATGGAATGATACTAATGTATAAGGACGTCTTTTGTAATGTTGGAGTACATTTACTTGTATGTATAGATTTACATGGAGCGCCATCAATCGATAGTGGCCCTCTACACTGCAATGAAATTCCTTGGAGGGGGAGGCTATACTTTGGGGATTCCAACCCTGCCCTAGATAATGTGATCTCTTAGATCCTCTATTAATAAATAGCAGGGAACTTTGTTCTTAGTTCTCTATGAGAGAAGATGTGAGAGAGTAATTGCCGGTAGCTACTTGTATTGCACATTATCACTTAATTTCAATATAGTCTGTTGTGAATGTGAATCAAACGATTGTTTTAACTGAATTGCTTACAAAATATATTTTGTTATTTATTTATTTGTTACAAATTTATCTATAAAAATCAATTAACAGACATACGTCAAACGCGAGAATACATTATTACTAAATATATGTATTAAATCATGTGACTGTCATACTTGATAAAGTTGAAGTGGAGTGGTCCAAGAACTGGGACCCCTCCCCCTTATTCACGCCGATTAGTTGCTCACTTTTTATATAGTTTTTCTTTATAGAAATAATTGAAATGTGAATCGAATGAATTTTTGTTCATTTATTCATAGTCAACAATAAATGCCTGTTATTTAAACATTATTCTTCTATAACTGATATTATTGGTTTTCAATTCACGTAAATTCCTCGATCTGTTTAATCAAGATACTGTTGTTATGAACTTGCGAATCGAATTTCTAAGTCTCTGGAGATCCACGAAGAAAGGAATAACAAAATATCTCTGAGAAAATTTAAAAAATCTTCGCAGATTCTCACCATTTTATGTATAAAGTAATAAATAGCGTAACTATTTCGTATAATGGAAGACTTGCGTTTTATTTTTACGTCAGTTTTTTATATCTTATTTCCCTAGGGTGAAGCTTCTTTAAGCATAATTTTTTATACAATATGGCTTTCAAGATTGTATCGGTGGTTTTAAACTTCCACCCGCTATATGTGTATATACAAGCCACATCCGCCGTCATTCGATAAATATACAAAGAAAATAAATGATAAACACCTTCCCTAATTTTGTTAAAATTCACCTCACCCCCGCCCATTATATAACCGCGATTTATCACAGCTGAACTAATATATCACGAATCAGTTACTTTTAATTTCGCAATAAAGAGGGTTCTTCTTGTAAATTTTTAATGAAATTTCGCTCTTTAAAAATGACTTCATTTACGTCAAGTAAAAAACGTGAATGCTTTGTTATTCATTTACACATTCTCAGTGTGGCATGTAAATAAGATTCGTGTGACTCAGTTGTAGATGTTCTTTCTGGTCTTGTTTCTTTTCAATTATTCTATCATAGCATATTGGTATAAATATCAATGCACTTTCACTGAACGACTGCATTGATTGATTTATTTGTCTATTCTGTTCTCTTTGAACACCATTGAATATAGTTTGTTTTTATATTAGAATAGTGTCTCCCAAACTTTTTTATCGGTGAGGCACATTTTTTCCAAATTAGCGGCACACCATATATTACATTTTGCATTTCATACATACAACCATATGTAGTATATATATAAAGAGCTTACAAATAGCAAAACAATTTAAGTAATTAACTTTATCAAAATTGTTATTCTAAAGTGTTTCATTTATTACACGGAATACGATACTCTTTAATTTATTTAGAATTTTATGAAGAATCTAAATGTTTAAGGTCTATTATTTACAATAAATATAAGGTTGTAAACTAATAAATATTGTGTTGAAATATGAAAATTTCCAAGTCACATCCATCAACTTGTGCCGCGGAACAATTGTATTAGAATTATGATGCAGTGACTCAGTGACTATTTATTAACAAAAACTTTAGTGTATAAATCAAAGCTTCTTTGATTATTTATTGTCGATTTACCTAATAAGCATTTGAAATTAACATATCTATTTGATTTAGTTGAATATAATATCGTTATATAGAGCTGGTGATCGTAATATCATATAATTGATTTAAGACTGGCTTGAGTTGTTTTAAAAATCAATATAAGCTTTATATTATATATATATATATATATAGGATAATTTTTGTTCTTAAATGTTAAATTGTTAACTTGACTACTGCAAATATACCAAGGTACGGACTGTATCAGTATACTGTAAACTACAACTAGAGTCATCGTTACGCTTGAAGATCGCTCCAAGAAATACTGCCAATTAATGTAATGTTAAGTTGCGTCTCTAGTGTTGAGAGATATATAGATTAATTAAAGTTTTTGCCCATTATCGTTTTGAAGCATGTTAACTAATTAAAAATGTGTCAAATAACATGATTGTGGAACTTGTGTTGGCATATAAATAGAAGTTACCAATAAATCTTTCCATAATTGAATATATAATTTCAATATATATCTCTACTGAGGTTGACATCTCAAGTAAAACTCTTATGTCTGAATGAGACGGGTTTCCTTAGTATAAACTCAAACTCTGCTCGTTTTCCTTAACTTTGAAACTAGGATATTTTAAGCCTAAGTTATTGAACTTTGAAAGTTGAAACTTAACTTAATTTCTTAAATGATTGAAATTTAAAATATACAAATATAGTTAACCAACTATAAGGAGTCAAGTGCACTTTCCTCTTCCACAAGACCACAAAGAAGGTCATTGAAAATAAACTAGAGTGTAAAGACAAATTTCATATTGTAAAAAGTGTGAATAAATGTCACCTGGCAGTACAACGTTGCAGTACTCTATAATCTAGATTCTAGAGATTACTAAATCTATCTTTACTTTTGTAATTATAATTTTTAAGTTGTAATGAATCACATGATTCAGTAAGAAGCGTGGGCGAATTAATTTAAACTCGGTGTCTCAACAATAACTTAGTTGGATGATGCACGAATTTACAGCTTTTACTACCTTTAAAATTTACGAGTTGCTTTTTTTATTGTCATTTATTATGAGATCATTTTGTAAAGGTTACTATACTTAGTTTAATAGAATGTATTTATATGTAATACAGTACCGTATATCAAGTTAATTATATTAAATAAAAAAACCTTAATGTAAATTATCTTTTTAGACATTAATGTTTGTAGAAAGTCATCAAGTACAGATAAGTAAAAAACTTCTGATGCACGTGATAAATAAATATTGTTTCAAAGGTGTGTCGAGACTTTTCGGTCACCCAAGAATATATAAATTATGGCAATAAAAGTGTTTCACCTGTTTCAAATTTGACTGATAGATTTTAAGAAAAAATATGTAGCTAATATTTTTCTTCAAAAGGGAATTGAGCTACTAATTGGCGATGCAAAGGTTGTTTTTTCGGCTACACGAAATTGTAAATATTTCGATATTTCTAAATTTAAAACCAGCCAGTTTTAGTTCCTCGTCATTTGATTTACGCTAAAGTAAAAAAACATTTATTACCAAAAATGATGCCAATTTCTTCACACTAATTGAATCTTTGGTATTGGTGGATTGACTATATAAATTAAAATTGAGAGAAAATCACTTTAATGCTTTTGAAGATTGTTAGTTATCGAATAGGAAACTATACAGCAATATTATATGTTTAAAGAAGGCATGAAATTATATATATTTTAGTTATTTTCTAAGTTTATTATATCGATATATTAAAAATTTAAACTACATGATGATTTTTTTTCTATATCAGTGGATATAATATGGAGTTCTTAATAAATTAGATTTTTAAGAGTTGTTTTGGATTTATAAATGATCTTATTTATCCTGAAATTATAAATCAGTAGGAGATCAATGAAAACTCCCATATAAATATTGATTTCCACTTTTCAATGTTTCTTTTGCCCTGCAGAAGTAGTTCAATTATAATTAAAAGTTTATAGTCCTCCAAAAGTGTAGATAAGCCAAATATTATTTAATTTATTTTTGGATGTGAAAATTATATCTTTCAGTTTCATAATCTGTAATGGTCGTAAATTCGCGACAATATGTCATGCATGTATAACAATTCTTTGATATCTTATCTACTATTTCATGAATCTCAACATGCATATTGTTATGTTGTATAGTTAAATTTCACTTATTGTTGATTTATTAGTCTAATAATAATGTCACTTGCCAGAATTTATTTGTGAATTGATTATATCTATCATTAATTTTTGACGACATACTATGGAAAAAAAAAGTTAAACCTCATAAAATAAATTTACGATTCTGTTTTAATATATTCTTGACTTAATCTTTAGTAGATACAATAACCCGAAGAAACAGGATTTCAAGACACTGATTAGAATCTCTTAAAAGTCTCGATTAAAAAACTATAGGATGCTCTCGTGTTTACAGAAACCAATAGAGAGAGAGCGCTTGATTATTATTGGTTATGATTTGACGACCTTGTTGCGTGTTTTTAGAAGTGATTATGTCCTGTCTGTAGATTGGTATCCACAATATTTGCACGTATTAATTTGCCTCTTTAAGTTTTGAATAGGATGCAGTCTCTATCTGCTTTTTCGTCCATGGTTAATACGATGCTGCAATTATGAAAGACTCCTTTTATGTCAGTCTTTCTTCATTAGAATCTATTCATGACTTGGAAGACGTCATCTTTGATGCCTTTGTTCAACCACTGGTGCTCATTGGATGGATACTAAGTGTCAGCCACTTATGCACCAGGTGTATGTTTCGTTCTATCACTTAAGCAAGATAGCTCTCGTTTCTATAGAATATTGCTCATCAGTACTCATGTATCCGCTAGCGAAACCATCCATCCGAGTTGGTATTAGATTCAATGAAGCTTACCACTATTATTCCCTACCTACTCGATATGCATCTTGCGAAGTCTATTGAGCTGTTGCCATTTTCGATGTTTGATTGGATCACGAATTTCGGCGACCTATCTTCTAATCATTTTTGTTATGCATTAGATGTAAGGTCGGCAAGCCTGTATCCCGGTGACTTACTTATTTGCCGCGATATAGCTCTCTAATAAGGCTGGTTTTATAGGTTGCTTCGCTATACACAGATACGAGGTTTGAATGCGAGACTAGGTGTGCAAGATCAATTTTATAGGTGGCTAATTAGAGCGCTCTTGGATTCAAGGAAACGTCTCGAAATCTAATATAGGCTACTAATTGAATTGATATGTCCCTTTATGCCTTTCTCCCCTCACTTGTGTATTGAACTCCGGGCTTAGGACAAAGTTTCTGTAGTTCACAAAATAACTTGATATATAAATATTTCAATTCATGCTGCTACTTAATGTAATATAAATTGTTAGACTTGACAAAAATGTATATTATCAGATGATCTTAAAATTTACCATTATTAATTTTATTAAAGCTTTCTAAACTGTCAAATGCATTTAACAATTTAGATGTCAAATTATCAATTTCTTTGATAATTCAATTAAGAAAATCGATAGAAAGCTCAGGGGGATCTACAGCTTTAATTATGAAAAAGAGAAAAGTTCAATGGGTCATTTATTTCGATCGTTGAGAATGTCCATTGTTATTTTAAATTTTGACCTCTGTTATATAGATTAAATCAGGTGCAGCGTGAAATTGTCTCAAACGAATTATAATGCCAATATCTACCATGAGATTTGACCTTCCAACCTAGGACCGTGGCATTTATTTTTTTAAATTATGCGAGATGCCATGATCGTTTGCCATTGTTCTTCGAATTAAGGAACAAAGACCATTAAGATTTGGTTCTGTGATAGCTGATCGAAGCAATATAATTTAATTGATTCGTACGTTTTTGAAAAGTTAAGATGATATATTTAATTTATAAAATGATAATTATATAATTAACATAATGTGTTTACAAACATTTCTCTTAAACTGTACACACGAAAGCTAACAACCAGTAATGATCTATGGCGATTTACAAACAAGTGGTCGTGCTATAGAATATTTCAACCAATATAATATATAGAGTCAGGATCTCTCTATTGGCTATCGTTTACACTTGCATTCATTTGTTTAACGTAGATGACTGCCACTGACTTAACGAAGCTGACGACCATCGTATATGTACGAGCTAAGGAGACGCACGATCATTTAATAAAGCTTTTATTGCGCGCTCATTTGCTTTTATGTGGCGCAATGACATTGTTCTACCGCTAGTTATACCTACTGAGATGCGTTCTTAATTGTTGAACCTCTGCAACCAACACCGCCTTCTTGCCGTCCTCCATGTGGCTTTCATTGTCTCCATTCTTGTTTACTTACGTAGTACAACAATCGAGCTGCTTAATTTTGCATCTTCGGGCTCCATGATTTATGACCGATTTTCGATGCTTGTTGACAAGTTCTGTTATCCGTAGATTTGTTGGCTTTCGTAATTTATGGAAGGCTATTGGCTAATAGGACTTTTAACTACTGGAGTTTATAGCTGTAAAATGAAAACATTTTATATATTTTTACTGAATTTATATTCCAAGTTTTTCAACATTCGTGGTTGCCATGCCAACGATGAAGAAAATTTAAGATCCCAGTTTATTTATAACTGTTCACCGCTTTTACATATTCACAGATATCATCTTACAAGATTAGTAAATATCATTGGTGATACAATGGATTTATTTGTAATGAAGCTTTTATTTAAAAACAGTATTTTTAAAAATGCTGATTCAAGTGCAGATCATTTTACATTTTTCAAAACAAACAACTTGGTGGTGCACTATGTGCCGTACAAGATTTGCAAACAAGCATATCTGAGGACGCTTTGTCTCCAAAGCGCAATATACATATATAAACACACAGATTGTCTTCACATTATACGGCCTTGAGTTTCGTTGTATACTTTTTAAACTTTGGAACTACCAAGGCTATATTTATAGATACTAGGTATTATATGTAAATTAATTTGCATAATGTTTTGGGGGACAGTTCTTAAACGTTTTTAATTTATGTTCAAAGTTTGCACTAATTTGAAAGAGTTTACTAATTTCCAAGCGCACAGCAAGGTATGATGGTACTTGATTTGGAAAATTTCTTCAGTTTCTTTCGCATTTTTATAATTTATATCCCGTCTACCATCTTGTCATTGTCGAAGGAAATTTAAAAAAAATGTATGACCGTAGGCTTCGACAAATCTATAATTTCAAGAGCTTCCTACAGGGGTTAAAAAATGGTGTACTGGAGGCAGACGGACCATAAGGGCGTTTGGGGTCCGTATGAGGTAAAGTATGGTCCTATCTTCTGCGATGCTTCCATCTTCTGCGATGCTTCCATCTGTATATTAATCCAAGTTAATAGTTTATAAATAAAAATGTATAAATATCCAGTTGCGATAAATTTTGATCATTATATTTTGTTCACTTGAAGTAAGTATCGGTAGTAAACTCACTCAGTCTGCTTTTGCAAATCAAAAAATTAATTCAATGACCTTATATATGACCTTATATATGACCGTATACTATTGTCAAGATAACTAGCTTCGCCCTAACTTAATTTAAACACCACCGAATTGGCAGTAGGAAATAATTTTGTCCATTAGTCAAATTTTGAATAAGTTTAATTTATGCCAAGATCACCCTATCAATAATATCTTCAAGACATCAAACATTATATTCAATAATGAGCCAGGAGGCTAAAGATCCAGGTAATTTCTGATGAAAGTAAACAAGAATTTATGACCCTCATTCAAATCCTGTTTTAAGAGATTAATTTCTATTGTAACCTTTATTAATTTTCCACTTAGATGTATTAATTAAAAGAAAGTAGGGAATTTATATAGTATCCTACCACATTTGTTATGTCTCTTACTTTATACAAATGGTGACGTAAAAATAGTTAACTTCTAAGTATTTTTCGCCTGACGAATGAGAAAAGCAATACAGAAATATGGGGAGCGGTGATGTTTTTATAATTTCATCTGTGGTCTTTTTTAAACTTATTCAAAATCTGATAGAGGGGACATTAATGAGCGAATTCAATGATTTATTCGGTGTTTTTTACGGACGTCTTTTAGCGGTGCAAAAGAGTCTCTGCCAAATTGTTTCGGGAGAAATAACTCATATCGTTCTTAATTCTGTGCTGCCTGCGTGGCTCATCTTGAGTGTATATTTATTTATACATCATTTAGCTATTTCATATTAGACTCTTCGAGATCATTTTCAGATTCGCTTCTTAAGTGAGATTACACCATTCATCGAATTTTGTGTTTTTCCTGCTCATAAAATTTAATATGGTCGTTTTTTTTTCATATTTAAAAACTTATAAATAATTACTATTTTCATGTTTGTCTCATTATAAAATGCCACTTTCACGATGTTTTCTTCATTGATGGATACAATTTATTTGACATAATTTCATGTTTTCATTTTAGACGTTTATTTTTGTCATAATGATATTTAAAGACTTATTTTATATCATAAATAACATTTCCGTATAAAGAAAGAGACTATTTATATATTATTACAAATGATCGAAAAAAATACTCCCCTAAACAAATTAAATTTAATATTGTATCAATAATTATTATAGAGGTCAATTGTGAACTATTTACTTACTTATTATAAATCAATCACTGAGTGCCATAAACTTTAACGCAGTAGTTGTCAATCTTTCTTACAATTTCTATGTGAAGTCTCATCAAAATTTGTTTGTTATTACTTATATCTACGATTTAATTGATTATTGGTAACCTACTCATTTTTCCAATACGTAGTCACTTGCTTTCACTAAACTCCCCCTCGACCATGGGGAGCCACCATTGCCCTAAAGTAAGGGATTGCAAAGTCACGTCATAAGTGTCAAATGTACTTTGAGGGACGCCTACCTTTTCGGAATCTTTTGTAATATTGATTGTATTCAAGTTAATTTATGTAAGTCCACAGTTCGTGACTCGATGTTGAACTCTTTTTAAATAAAAAGATGAATGTCAATATTCTTATGAAACCTGATCAATTGATTTACTTTTCTATATACCAGGTAGGACTCGAGGTATTTTTACGTAACGAATTCTATATATTTCTAAATATATAAGCCAGTTTCTTCAGAGTTCTTTTATTATAATGGACCATTAATTATAATTTTGAATAATAAATAATCGCTTTCCTATATTGAATATTATATAATTTATTATCGAGTAATCTTATATGGAACAATAACATTCAATTGATTTTTATAAGGAAATTTGTAACAATAAATAAATAAATTGTAAATAAATTAATGAGATAAAAAAACGGTTCAAGATTTTCTTAGTATCTTGACTATTTATTGACTGTATGTTTTCTTGTTTTATAACTAATGTAAAATATGTACCGGTACTTCCACATTTTATTTTTGTTTACTTAATGTATATCTCGCCCAAAGGGAATTAATTGTTCTTATTTATATTGGCTTGAAAAAAATATTTTTGTTTTTTTCAATAAAGTATTCTTATTCTTCTAACAAATTAGGTTTTTCAACTTTAAATCATCGAGAATTATTGTTTCGTGAAGAGAAATGAAGCTTTTAAATAGAAACCTTGAAGAGGCCTCAACCAGTGAAGGATTCTATATTGTCATATGGCAATAATAAACACGTGCCTTGAGCTCTTCAGTATTTATATTGTACCCAATTAACCCTTAATGGTGTTCTGGTCATCAATAGATTGATATTGCGAGCAACCATCAAACGTATCTTCTTTAGGCTAATGCATCAATACAAACAGAAGAAGACAATTTCCTAAATATCTTGTGAAATACATTTGTATACCAGATATATTCCTACTTGTGTAGTATATACCTATTTTTATGTAAATACAGTATTACATCATATGTTATGAAAGTTGCAGCTGTTCTAGCTAGCCTCTAGATTTGTTCCCTCCGACCCTCCCCCGATGTTTAAGTTACGATTGGATCAATGTATAGTAAATAATATTGTGATATTAATTGATTTATACATATGGAAGCAAGACGATGTGAATTTTGTTATTTCTAGACATTTTAATGAAATATTAATAAATCTATTTCAATAATCAATTTTTATTTGTATCATAGGAAAGATTATAATTTATAGAACGAAAGAACGGGTCGTAATATTTAGATATATACAGCAATGACTACCGATGTCCCACTTCTTTCATTCTTTATCCCTATTCTAATTATTCTTTTGTACATGTTTAATGACACTAAAATACGAATGCTATATTTTAATAAAATATGTCCTTAATAAAAATAAATCACAATACCGAAATGGACTTGTTCGAATGTCTAGTGTCTATATATAGAGAGATTTTGGTACTTCTAGATAGCGGAATCACATAAGTATACGGTATAACCTCATACATTTGCATAATCCCTCGACGTATTTAATTTCGCAACACTTTTAAGGATTATATTTTTCTTTCGTACTCTTTAACATTGTATTTTAATGGGGCATAGTTGATCATCAAATTTATCCTACAGCAAAGAATACCTGATTGGATGTTTTTACCAACATTAAGTTGACGAACTTCTATCTATATTGTCTTAAAATTGTCAAATTCATCAGATTTTATAAATTCATCGGTAAATATATCGTAAAACGCAAGTTTAACCTCGCCTTGAAATAGAAAAAAAAATTGAAGTGACTTTCAAGTTTATTGAAATGATCTCTTAAATGTGTATTTTATTTTTCTATTTCCCGTGTCCAACTCGACGAAACTTATGAAGTGAAAACAATCTAGCATCCAATGAAAGATTTTCCGATAAACTCATTTAACTGGCTGTTTCACGAGGAATCCTTTACAAGGGTGACATTTCGGTGGAATTATTGACAAGTTGTAAAACTCTATTTTACTTGTAGAAAATCGTTAGTTTTGACGATAAATTGTAGATCGTAGAAGACACGATTTTGTCATTTCTTATAAAAGGAAGCCATTTATTCGTTTATAAATGTCGTAATAAAATTTACTAATCTGAAAGTTAAAATCTAGTTAAATATATTAACTTTGACGGAAGTATACATTATATTTGAAACAAAAAATATATATATT
>JAJNBT010039884.1:0-10911 GCA_028455955.1 Notopais sp. p TS-2021 | reverse complement strand
AAAAAGCTGTTATCAAATTGTTTCTAAGCTTGATAAACAGCTTTTTCAAGCTTTGCAATGCTACTTGGGTACGTACTTAAGACATTTAAACTATTAAAAACAGTTTAAAATATCGTTTTCTAGGACAGATTTTGGGTGCCAAATATTGTTTCATTTACGAGAATGTAAAATTGGTTGTGATTTGAGTTACTCGCTTATTAATTTGAATACTTTGAAAACGTGGTTTATTTGTTTCTAAAAACAAAGATTCTTAATGTATCTCGACTTCTAGATGTTAGTTGGAACTTCCTTTACATGAACAGTTTTCGATTTTTATTTGTAATTATAATCTTGGGTCTTTTAAACGAACTTAAATATTGTATATAATTGTAATTCGTGAGCAGGGAATTGTTTAATAAATTTTTGTATTATTTGTTTCTCTACTTTCCTTATATATATTTTAATAGCCAATTTGTAAATGCAATAATTCTAAAATCTAGTCAATGGCGGTAGAGTTTCCTTTGCCTCCAATCTAGAAAAACTTCATTGGTGGTCAGTCTTTAACATTACGTTTATTCTTTTAACAAATTCATGCTTTGAATAATGCAGTTTTTTGTAAATATTTTTTTCTAAAATTGTATTGAATCTTTATCATATTTCGGTAACGAAGAAAATGCTTATAGATAAAATTGAATATTGTGTCAATTATATATAGACTTGTTTAATTTCTACGTATATAAATAGATTAATATCCATCTAAGATCATTTTATGCTTCACTTGTATTTAAGAAAATTATAATTTAGTTGTTTTTTTCAAGCTTACAGTTCGTTTGTATTCTGCGTTTCATATCTCAAGGCAGAATTTAGATAAGGTATCACTTAGCATATTTATCATGCCCTAAAGTTGTTGTCGGTCGGCACTAAAGGACGAGATCCTGTGCATAGTCGATATTATAAAATTGAATCAATACCATTTTATAACCTACATCGATGTAAAGAAGAATAGAGGCGATAGAACTAGCCCTGGGGTACACCAGTTTGTGTAATCAATAGTGATATCTATCTGTTATTATTCGTAGCTAATATTGAGAATTCGATTTACGTTCATAAAATTAATGCATTGGTGATAACTAAAGAAATTCCAGTAAATTAATTTTCTTTATTAACATAATTTAATTTTAAAACTTTGTAGCTTCTTGGAAAGTATTTTTATATCTTTTTAAAGACCAGTTATAACATGATTATTCTTACAATTACAGTCTTTATTTCAATTTACTTAGGATGCAGTATTATGCCAACGGACTGGAACTATAACTACTGGCTGAATACAGTTCAAAAATAATTTATGAGCCATCTTTGATAATGTATATAAGTTACGAGTTTCAAATTTAATTATTAAAGACAGGCATAATTGAGAATCTCATGTGTTGATGAAAATTATTTAATATTTCTAATGAATTCAATTTGTTATTGAACACCAAATCCAATTCTTTCTAAGGTTCTAGAACACATTTTTGTTTCTATATTAGAAATGAGGATTCTAAAAGACATCCATTTAGATAAAATTCTTTTAATTGATTAAGGAGAGAAGACCCGTCATTAATTTAAAGGATGAGGGTATAACGAGAGTTTTGATAACATTTTGAAATTTTTCTTTTTTATAAATACATTTTTGTTTTGTTAAGATTTCAACTCTATAATAAATTTTAATTAAGTCAGTATAATAACATCGCTTGAAAATGAATGACTGTCGCATTCGAAATATTGCAATTTTGCAATTAAAAGAATTTTAGCTAAATGGAGGTCTTTTAGAATAATCATGATTTCTAATATAGAAACAAAAATGTGTTATAGAACTTTGGAAGAATCTAGGTAAAACTAACAAAGAAAGAATTGGATTCAGTATTCAATAAGAAATGTCTTGACAATGGTCTGCTGCCAAAATACACAAATGAATTAAATATTAATTTTGTACTTTCTTCAGTCAATTAAAAAATTACATCGAATGTCTTAGTGATTAAAGAATATTAATCCTTGATTATAATCAATATAATAACATATTAATATTAATTCTTTATTATTAAATTTTGTTATTCCTAAAATGGTAAAAAAAGTTCAAAGTATATAAACATTGTTTTATTTACAAGGATTTATACAAATACATGACCAAATAAAAAGCTTCCTAAAACATTAAAGCATTACAATTCCATTGATATTAATACTATATAGTGCTTGCTTATAATGCTTTAAGATTTACATTAGTATACAGTACATTTAATGCTATACAATATATATCTACAAAAATTTATCATTTTTATCCAGACAGTTATTAATTTTAATAGACAATTCTTAATTTTAATTGGACAAATTTTTATTCAGCCAATTTTCAATTTTTATCAAGGCAATTTTCAATATTTATTAGACAATTATTAATTTTAATTAGACAATTATTATCGGTAATTTTCTAACCAGATGATTATTAATATAAATTAGACAATTCTTAATTTTATATGTTTTTCTGATGATGGCCTATAGGCTATATATATATATAAAGGTTGAAAGCTCTTAGCTAAAATGGAATTTGTGAATAAAATATTAGAATCAGTGACTTTCTTTCACTCAAGAATTATTATAAAAAGACTTTCACTTGAAGAAATGACTTGTTTTCCCAAGTGTCGAAAAACATACAAAATTAAGAATTAAATGTGAAACTGACATTTTTTAAATTTAATTAGACAAATATAACATTTTTATCCAGACAATTATTAATTTTAATTAGACATTTCTTTATTTTAATTAGACAAATATTAAATTTAATTTTAGTTAACAATTATTATTATAATGTAGTGGTGTATTGATTTTATTCGTAGAAAATGTAACTTACCATAAAAATAATTATTTTTATCAGTCTGAATTGAACCAAGAAAATGACTTGAAAATTCCTTAAGTAAACATAATTATACAAATTTGACTAATTTCGTTAACAGACTTAATTCTATGCGGTATTTTAATTAAATAAGCGAAGCTATATGTATGCTAATTTATATTTAGGCTATATAGCATGTATGTTAATTTATACAGGATTATGTACATCTTGCACAAGCTTTGCCATCTTTGTGATTCAAAAATAAACACTCACCTCTGTTAACCACGGTTGAATATACAAGAAAATAATTATCAAGTAAGTTTCAAATGAGATGATATAAGAAATTATGATCCAAGTCTTTATTTTCATTGGTCGTTTTAATTACACTATTTGAGTGCGCACTTTTGAGTTTTTTAAATTACAGCCGTGTCATCGCATTTTCGTAAGAATTGGCTGAAATTTATGCGTGGATATTTTTTTAATGAATCTTTTATACAGTCAGAATTAATTAAAAATCTTACTGTTGATTCAGTAATTTACACCTACGATAACATATAACATCAATCTTTTTTCTATTTGTAAAACTTTGTATTTGTTAAAAAAATAGTTTAAGTTAATTTAATTCTTAATATAAGTGTAATTTTTTAAAAGTTATACTTGTATACTTTATATATAATTACAGTACATCTTCTATGTGTTTTTAACTAGTTCCGAAAAAAATACAGTAAAATATATTATTCAAAACATGAACTGGGTTCGAATTTCATAAGTTGATTTCCTAACTATTAGTTAATTTTTAGATTCTTATAAAAATAGCTAGTTTAGTTATCTAGCTTAATATATAACTATAATATAATTCTAGTGCTAAAATTATTCACAGTAACATATATACAAAACATATAAATATTAAATTATGACTATTAAAGCATTTATTTATAGATAAAAAAAATCAGGATAATTTATAGATAACAGTTTCTCAGTGCTCATTTTGGTAAAAATCAATAAGGAGACCTACTCATATTATAGTATACAATAGTGTTAATAATGTTATTTGATGAGAAAAAACGAGAACAAATGATTTGTCACGTGAAGCTAATGGACATTTATATTGAAGACAATATTAGAAATTAATTTTCTAAAATAAATTAATTCACATTTACGCTTCAGTATTATATATAGTTATTCTAAAATATTTTGATAAGGAATGTAAACTAAATATTTGATTGAATTAGTCAAGCAACAAAAATCAAATGTTAAACATCTTTCATTATAAATAGATTCGCAGTTACTCGTACTACAATTTGACTTTCATATGTTCAAAGCATCAAGATCTATCGTTTATACCATAATTAGACGATATAACTATACGCTCTTGAAGTGCCTTTTTCCATTAATCCAAAGTTTCATGAGTTTAATATTAGATTCGAAAATTTAGTTTCTATAAATTTATTATTTGCTAAGAAATCGTAAATAAACTTTGTAGGTTTTAATTATTTTATATAAATAAATATACTAGGTTTCTTGTAAAGATGGTACGTGGTTGAGTAGGCCTCCATAACAAATAGTTATTATGCAATAGTATTAGCAATGTATTTGTCTAGAATTAATTCGAATATATTAATAAACAGTAATATTTTCGAATATGAATTCTAATTCTCTTTAAATCTGGCACTGATAGATTAGCACTGGTTGGCATCGCTTATCTTCTGTTTAAATCTGGCACTGGTTCGAATCGCTTCTTATCGTCTCTGTTTGCAACTATCGTTTAAAACTGATTGGAAATTGTCATGAATTTCGTTTCGTTTACAATAGCCTACATGTTGATAAAAATGGAACATACAAAAATGTATTCCATGTTCAACAAAATCATACTCTTGTTATAAACTGTGTGCACTCGTGTACACTTTAGTTTTAATATAACATATACAGACATGTACGTACATGTATTCACAGCGATATATCATAGTTTGAATATAAAAATAATGCGACACATATCGGTTAAGAATATACTAAATGGTCAGGTGATATCCATCTGGCCAACTTATAAAGTATTTTTGGATACCAATGGATTTGAACATCACCATTTCCAGTATTTTCGAGTATCTGAGTTCTAGGTTTCATTTCTAGGGGCTTCGAAATATGATTGGAAGTTGTCGAAGCTTTAGTTTCGTGCGGCAGTGCCCCGAGCGCTTTAAGGACACTGAGAGCGACTTCCTTCAGTTGGTAATAAACTCTGACGGGCATGAATGCCCAATGGGCAATTTGTTGTGAATCGATGACAGCGTAGCAGGAAGCAACCACGTCATTGACAACCACAGTTCCTTCGGCAGTTAGGGGCGCGTAAACACCACGTTGCCAGGAAGATTTAAAGTCTACAACCTTCTGCAGGTTGACGGAAGTTCCATTTCGAGCTACAAGTAATATGTCTCCTGGATTGACTGTTCCCGCCAATACAACTTGTCCCTTCTGTTGAACATCGGCAATGGTCGAGTTGGGGGAAGCATCAATTGCTCGAAGGACTACCACCAGATGTGAAGGTGTTAGACTTATTCCTTCACCTTCAGCAGTAATCAACGTGAGGAAAGATCGAAGTGCTTGAGCATCCTGATGAAGGAACATGAGCACAGGACTGAAGGAGATTGTTCCATCCTGACGGAAAACTTTCACTCTATCTCCTTCTCTGAGCGTGCTAATCGGAATGTGCCCCTGGCGTGTTTCCACTTGCGCGTCACCCGGAAAGCACCCTCCTAACTTTCTCGTATGAGTTGACTCTGAAAATCAAAAAAAGGCTTCATGAATAAACATTTCAACTTTACCAAAATTCCTACACACACGTATCTTGAAATCATAATATATGCAAGAGTGATGTATCATCAAATACACCCAGACTGATCCTATAAGGAACAATTCTTTTCAGTCCGGAGTTTCACTGTTTTAAAAAAACTAAAACCCCAATTAAATAAAGTGTGATAGCCAAAGAAATACAATTTTTATAACATTTCAAACCCGATAGAAATTATATTTCTTTCCATTTTCTAACCAACTAAATATAATATGGAGAAAACTATACGCAACCATTTCATCTGAGTTCGGTCAGATTATTTTTTCTAATTATATATTTTGTTCCAAGGTTTCGAATCGACTTTAGAACCATTCCGATTGTGTGTTATTTAAGCCCCATCAACGAATAGCGTTCCAGGGAGTATCGATTATCCAATCATCTTCTTCCTGCATTAGCCAATCACCGATGCTAGAATGTTCACAAATCAACGGCTGCTGACGTCCGAGAGGTCAGACTAACAAATGCCTTCCAACCATCACTGAGAGACCTTTCTGCGTGGCTGGTTACTTAGCCTGACCTTCTATTAAATCCAATCATGAACTCAGGTTGAATTTGTATGCAACACTTTTGTTCACGAATTCTGTTCACATTTAATAACATGACATATTTTCAATTCAATATCATATGTCACAATAATATGACATTTATTAATAAATACGGCATATATCATCTTCGGTAACAGTTTCAATGTATATATTAAGTAAAATAAGAGAGGGAGAATTTATTAACATTTAAAACCGTATTTTGATGGATCAAGATATCCAAGCCGTACTATATTACATACAATGTTATTTTATAACCAATGAAAATATAATTTCATTATTTTTATTTAATAGTTATCTCAAGCTGGATTGATAATCTGATCACACGAAAACGTGCCCACGATAAATAACTTCCTTTAATAATTAACTTTAAATGAATACAGAATCCTAGGTTTAAATTTTAATATACAAGAATTGAAAATAATCTTAAAGACATTTCTTTCTATATATTAATTTTGTTAAAATCATTTTCTTCAGTTAAATGAATATTGTAGCACAAATTCGTCTGTATAGCTTTTAATATATCGTTGTTTTCATTTTTGATTAAAAGAATACGTGAGAAATTGCATGTATAAAATATACACGTATAAGAAATTTCATGCATGAAATATACGCATGAGAAATTTCATGAATTTTTAACACACCTGTTTAAAAATTATTGCATAAACGATTTTCATATTTTTACTCAACTTACAAAGAAAATCTGATATGGTCTCTCATATTTGTGATATAAGCCGACCGCTCTCCCTATTTGCTAACCACTTTTACCGATTAATTCCGACGTATAAAAATCGAGAGAATAAATTAAGAGTTACATTTAACAAGTTTTATCAATGTTCGCGGTAGAATTAATCAAGATATTTTTAATCTAAAGATTTCAACGCGTACTAAGTAGTTATCCCAAGTCACCTTCTACATTTTTTGTTGTGGCTACAAAAGATGTACAAATTAAAATTTGTTTTAGTTATACCTACACATATGTGTACAAAATAGAAAGTGCAATATTACATTATTTATACCTTCAAATGATGTTTTATTTAAATTTGTTTTAATGATTCTCACAAAAACATATTTAATTTAATACATAATTAAACTATCCATAAAATTATAATTATTTTAGTTATCCCATCACATAATATAAGTCAAATATATTTAATATTATTTTAGTTATACTTACAAATTTACCAAAAAATCACTACATTGTAAATGTAATAATTTAGTTAGATTCTATATATATATTAGAATAGCGAATCGAAATAATATATACTCCCAAGTCCTATTTTTGGTATAACTTAAATAAAATCAGTTTTAGAACATTATTAAATAAAGGATAAATATAGATTCCTGTACGCTCCTGTAACAATTTTAAACTAATTTTTAAACGCACGAGACATAATTTGTACGGCTCTTTTTAATCTTTAAATATATAAGAATACTCTTCCCTCTCTTTTGAAAGAGAGTGAGAGATATTTCACCCTTTCCTACACCTCTCTATTCTGTTCCCCCCAAATATTTCACCCCCCTTAATGATCAGAGCGGCACCTTGTCTTTTTGACGGCAAGAGTCTTGAATGGTGCTGACCAGAATGGCTCCTCGGTTTCCAAAGTATCTCGAATGCTTACAGAAACTCCTTCGATTACCTTAGTTTACCATTTATTTATACGGATTATTTATACAATAAAATGATAAAAATTTAAATTCCTTATTCTAATTATATATTATCAAAATCCTAATTTATTTATCAATTTACATGAGCAAAATATATCAATTTTGACCACTTTAAACATATATATGACGTACATATGTGCACATATTGTTAGAAAAGGGTTATGTAGTTAATTTTATGTGTGCATATGTGTGATGGGGCTGTAAATTATCGATAATATGTGGTAAATAACGAGCTTGAACGAAAACAATGAAGTAAAAAATCCTTCTTTTAGATCTCGGCCGAGATATGGTCGTAACATCGGCGATCTCCAGGGTGGTCCTTCTACGTGGACGTTTTTAGATCCATGATCGTTTGTTAGTTTCGTGTACATTTTCAGTTCCATGTACGAGCGCAATATGTGTTAACGGGCGTGTACACATTGATGGTTTAAAATGTGCGGTTTTTGTTAAGAAAAGTCGGTGCTAGTGACGCCTATTCTCGCTATATCGTCAGACGTCGCGTGACTCGATTTTCAAAGGCGATCGTAACGATCTGGAAAACCTCAACGACAGAATCCAACGTCGCTATTGGTCGCCCGATAAAAACCGACCATTAATGAATCTAGAAACAAATTTTTACTAGATACGGATACTCGAATCTCGTTATAGCGCAGGTTACGTGCGTTGGAAGATGCGATGAAAAAATGTCAATTTTTAAGATCATTTTAAATGGACGAAATTGATTTTTTTTTTGGAACCGAACCAGAAACATCGCCTTGATCACAAATAGTCAGTGGTTCCAAACAATTCATCTTCTCTCATTATATTATACGACTACTGTACGTGACTATACATCAAATTTGTTTCAACAAAAATAAATACTCCTTATTCATTTTATACGTGACCAAGTGAACAATCTGTATCCCTATTTTTTTAAGACGTATCCTTCATAAGCGGTCCCACGAGTTTTGACTCCTAGGTGGGGCTGTGTATAAGATGACCGAAATTGTATTGATTATATTAAATTTCTACCAAGTATACTTATTCTCACCAGTATATATGAGATGTTCCGATAAAATCAATTACTGTAGACCCAGTTATATAAATCATAATCGTGTTTTTAAACACAAACAGATGTAAAGACTAGTGTGTAATTATGAAATTTGTTTCTCTCACATTAAAAATGTAACTGGAAGTGAACATCTGTAGATCTCACAATAATAATCTAGTTTAGGAGTGATCTAATGGCATTTATAATGACTCCTTGACAAGAGACTTCTTGTCAATAATATATGGGAATCTGCAGGCTGTTTAACGATAAATATTGCAGGAAATGCAGCTCATTTTGACCTCTATTATATCGAAACAAAAAGGTTATTTCACTTTGCTCTTATCATAAAGAGATTGATGACTCTGCTTATTATACTTCTTATAATTCACTTTTAGAATTAGATCTTTTTACATCATAGATAATCTTTCACTTTTTGACATCAGTTCTCGATAAAAAAAAATTAATTTAAATGGTAGACTATTGTTGTTCTAGACACCTCCTAGGAGGTATACGGTCTCTAGACTCCGAGAGTCTAACTCTGCCCTATGGATCAGGAATATGACAAAGTTGCGGCCCGATCAATGATTTTGTATGGCCCTATGGCAGTGGTTCGGAACCCTTTATTGACCACGCCACACTTTTAATATAGAACATAATGTAAGACACATTTCTGTATACTTAAAATCAGGATTAAATATTTCTGGGATAAAGATAAATAATAAATATAATATATGAATGTGTGAAAACGTTTGCTGTGTGGTATTTTTCATATTGCAAGGAAAAGTATAATAAGAAATTAAATTTGCTTAATAAAAAAATTCATTTCTATCGCGGCACATCAGAGCGTCCGCCGGGACACACCAGTTGTTTTTAATATATTTATAAATCAATGTTTTGCTTCGCGGGCCGCAACAGAGGGATTTCGAGGACCGCATGTTTGACACCCCTAATTTATATCTATTTTAGTTAAATATAAAAGTAACATTTTTAACAAATACTTTATGAATTACAAATTTATAATTCAGCAACCAAAATTAGTTTATTTGCGGGCCAATATAAATGTTTCCCTCATATTGTGGTCCCTGCTCTATAGATTCTAGACTTTCATGCAGTAATCTATATTAGTGTACAATAATTTTGATTTATCTAACATTTGCAAAATGAACATTATATATAATAATTCATTTTTTTTAAATTAAAAGGCTAAATTCTGAATGTTAATTATTTTACTATATTATAATAAATTATCTAATCTAACGTAAATTACCTAATTGTTATAAAAAAATATTGGTTTTAAACAAATAAATCATTGATAAAACAGTTTTCCGATTGCAACAGAAAGTAATAAAACAGAAAGTAATAAAACAGAAAAACTACAGTAATAATACATAAAACGCAGTAATAATACAGAAAAAAAAGTAATAAACCGTTGTCTTTTCTTTTTTTTAAAGAACTGTAATGTTAAAAAAATATTACCTGATTTAACTGAGCAGTGAATTCTGGACCTGGATTCGTAGTACACCCAATCGAAGCCAGCTTGAACCGCGAGTCGAGCCAACATTCCTTGCTTAGATAGATCCTGCAAAATGATAACACCAATCAACCTTTCCAATGACCAGTAATCAATGATAGTAAATTTAATATCAGGTCAAATCTCGGGTCAGAATTTCTTTTCAAAATGGCCGATATGACCAAAGAAATTTATTAAAAAAATTGTTTTTATTCTCCATTCATTTGTTTTTGAATTCTTTATTATATTTATAATGCAATATTTGCTTAAGAGAAGTAAGTTTTGACCATATGTAGTATAACTCCCACACGCCAATGTTTAATCTATATACAGTTGCATTATGTAAATAATAATTACTAAATGAAAGAATACAAGAAAATTTATTATTGTATACTGATGTCGTTCGTACATACACTCTAAAAAGTGAAACGCATTAGATGTGTTATTTTAGGTCGTATCGTTAAACGCGTTTAT
>JAJNBT010039852.1:0-10427 GCA_028455955.1 Notopais sp. p TS-2021 | reverse complement strand
AGGACAAAATCCCCCGCGGATTTTCTAACTAAACCGAATTAACTAAACCTAACCTAACCTAACCTTTCTCATGGGGGATTTTGTCCTCGGGGGGGGAATATGTCCGGATTATATTCTTATATTATTGTTATATTCTTATACCATTATGTCTTATATACGGTAGCATATTCTCACTTTTCAGGTACTGTAGAAATTTTTTCTGTAACACATATGGTTCATGTACCTACCATGTTATATTCAGTAATGTATAGTATTCCTAAAGTTGACTCATGTACTATTGATTGATTTATATATAAATTTGTAACAATAAATAAATATTAATTAAGGTTTAACGATTAAAAGGATTTAATTTTATCCCAACCATGAATAATTTATTTATTTTTGAAATAAACAAAAATCTTGAAAATTCAGCAAATAAAATCCGTTTGTCGCACCTTCAAATTTACGGATTCGCAAACAATAGAAAAGTAATTATAATGGCGCATGCTATTAATAAAGTCTTTTGTTCTAATAAAATTTAATTATTTAAACTTAATTCTTGAGTTAACATCGGGCATCGAACCCTCGGCAACTTCACTAAAATGATCAATCGATGCCATTAATTAAAAGCAACTAGTAAAATATGCACAAAAAAATCTTTGTTTTCGGATCAAATTCTTTCCATGCCAATTAAAAAAGAAGATTCCATAATTATCTGCAAATTTAGCGCATCTCTATATCACTGGTCGGATCGGATCGTTTAAGCTCGTTATCCAATGTTATAATAGAGAGAGATAGAGATAGAGAGCGGAATGACTTTGAAGAGAGTGAAAAATGCACTTGTTTGTATCATGCATCCGTTGGAACGAGATTTTTGACGATTAATTCAACCAATTATCGCATTACCTTTATGCCGTTTTATTTTGAGGCATAATTACGGTATCTTTTTCTCGGTTGTAGCTTTGGCTCGAGCCAAAAGAGAGGAGACTAGGCGAGTGCAGTCTTATCTTGCCTCTTGGAGTGGAAAGTTGAGAGAACAAAATCCCCTTCGTAAGACGTGTTTGCATTAGCGTGACGTCACCTGTATCTGATCTACTGTGGTGTTATTGTTGGTGATACGAGTTGCCCGAGAAGTTGGTCACTCGTATCTAATTATCACGTGCGTTTAGTGCATTGACAAGTGGATACTTTTCTACAAATATTTATCAATGAATAAAAACATTTTGTGAAATGTTGCTATTGTAATGTTGATAAATTATATTCATTGTTATACATAATTTGTTATTATATATACGAATAATCAACTTATAATGTTAATAAATGGTGTCGACAGATTGCAATATTCATCTTGCAATGCACAGAAGCTATTTGCGAATTGATAAATATTACCTGGGGTTAATCAAACCTAAGTAGACACACTCAAAAGGTAAGCAAATTGCTACAAGTTTGCTTTATTGACTAATTTTAAATATGATTAGTGCAAGGAATTTGAATTACATAATATATATAGCGACATGATTGACTAATATCTATATTAAAACGATTATATGTTATTAAGAGCACGATTAAAGCACGTCTTTTCTCGATAGAGATTCTGTAAATTCGTTAAATCGGTTTTCGTCGAGTAATAAATCAAATTTCTTCGCAGTATTTTACTCCTCCTCGAATATATCAAGTCTTTGGAAAAGTTTTTTTAACTGAATATTCTGACGGAATTTCTAATGATGTAGGATTTCGTGAGTCACTCTTGATATAAAATATAGTCGGGTTCTATACTTGGAAATATAGTCGAAATTTCAATTGTTTTTATTGATTTAATGATGAATTGTTATCAATATGTTTGTATATATTTTATATATCAGATTGAACATATCATATTTACAGAATAGGTCTATAGATTGACCTAGATATTCATATGTTTATGACATATTTTATTATCTTTATTTATATTGTTACATTTCGTTATCAGTAAATATATAATATGGAGTATATATAGAATTGATTTTATATTGTATGTTTTTAAAAGAATATTTCAATTGGGTATTGAATTTAAAGAGATTATTTTTATAGGAATTTCATAAAACAAATAAATAAATAGATACACTTAACGTATTTAACGTTAGAAAACGTATCTACGTTTTTAAACTTTCTATATAGAAAAAATGTACTGAAATATTATTGTGAACTAGTTTAAATGACCTTGTTCTATATATTTTCTTAATAACAATTAATTCATTTAAAAAGAGAATCTTTTGTCAATTTCTGAAATACATATTTGCAATAATTATGCATTAGAGCATATCTTGGCCAATGCTTGATTAATAATCAGTCTCTTACCTTAACAGGTATAACTTTAGAATTTATATAATTTTCTAGAGGTTATTTATTGTGGCAAATTAAAAATATTTAAAAATCAATTAACAAATTAACAGTAGATGAGGTCCAATGTCGGATTATTATACATTACTAAATATAAATAACATAGAAAGTAATTTATACCGTATATGTACTACTGAAGTAAGGTAGTGTACATATAAGACAAAATGGTATAACAATATTACAGGAGAAATTACAACTGAATGCAAACAAGCAACAGCGATTAATCGATTTCTACATTCATAATATGTACCAGGTAATCTAATATATCTGATTATCGCTCTATTATCACTGTTTAATTAATTTAGGTGATTATTTAGATTAAATTCAAATCTCTCTCTCTTTTCAATGTATGTGAATTATCCTCTAATGATCAAATCTCAGAGTTTCAATAACACAATCTCGAAGATGCGAAATAAGATGTTGTCGAGTGATCTTCAGGAGTAGAAAGTAAACAGTTCACATACGCAAGTGGCATCTAACTGCGTATATATGGATTGAAAGTTTTCGTTCCACCATTTAAACATGGAACTTAAACATGGAAACTTAAACATGAAAGATTTGAATCGGGTTGTGAAAAGATACTGAAAGCATTCAAGAATTAAACATAAGGGATGGATAGGGTACATTTTTTATTCATTTCAATGCATGTGAAATTATGCTATGTATGATTATACATAAATGCAGATCTGTGGTATAGCACGACATCATTAAACATTTGGTTTTTGTAACGGCATTTCTGAAACCAGTTCGATTTTCTGGTTGATGTAAAATGTTCGAATTTTCTCAATACTTAAAAAAACATGTTTACAAAATGGATGAATAGTTTAGAGGTAGCAATATGTGGTACGCATTAAATTTAATTATTATATGCCATTAAATTAACTCAAACAAATAAATTGCCTTCTTCATGGGTACATATTGCCTTCTTCATGGGTACATATTTTCTTCTTCATGGGTACATATTGTCTTCTTCATGGGTACATATTGCCTTCTTCATTGGTACATATTTTCTTCTTTATGGATACTTATTGCCTTCTTCATAGGTACATATTACCTTCTTCATGGGTACACATTTCCTTCTTTATGGGTACTTATTTTCTTCTTCATGGGTACATATTGTCTTCTTCATAGGTATATATTGCCTTGCTCATGGGTACACATTTCCTTGTTCATGGGTACACATTTCTTTGTTCATGGTACATATTACGTATTCTATATGTACCTGCATATCTGCCTGGGAATGATACTTCAATGTTGAAGACACTTAACGACAAGGTTGAAAGGATATTTAAGTTACACCAAACCATGACGTTTATAACAGGAAATCGTCTACTTACAACAAAGCAGATTGATGCTTGGAGGCCATCTTATCAGCAGATATAAGAGAAGTCATTTATAATCACTGGATAAAACATAGAATCGAGGCAATGACAATGTATAGTGAGAGAACATGACAGGTAACATAGAATATGTTCATATGAACATGACATTGAGAAAAAATGACACAGCAACAGATAAACAAAAATCTGAATTTTTAGGCTCAAAGTCGTTTCCTAGTTGGCAATTCTTATAATAACCATAAAAGAAATTGATACTTGAAGAAATCTATAACCCAATTATTGTCTACATGCTCTCATCTGCGCACTTGTGACCTATGACCTCGTGTACGCAATTGACCTTTTATGACCTGGAAATTTATAGTTGTCTGCAAGATGCTTCCAACTACGTCTATTATCTCTCTATTGGCTACAATTTTTGCTCTTTTTTCAAACCAACCAATGGTAAAAGCTTTTTATTGATATTATTTGATATATACCCTATATAACAAATGCACTATACTTGCCAATTAAATTGCATATAACTCACAAAATCTAACTGTATATATAGTTAATAATATATTATATTTAAATGTATCTTACTATATTTAATGGATTGAGATGATTATGCCCGTAAGTAGGTATACAATCCCTGTCTAGATATGCCCAAGAAATTGTTACGTCAACCACATAATTCACACATGTATACCAATTACGAACATTCTTCGACATTTATATACTGTATAATTAATCTATGCAATATTTAATCTATGCAACATTGAATCTATGCAACATTGAATCTATGCAACATTGAATTTATACAACATTGAATCCATGTTTAGCTACTAACATGTTTTATTCTTAGATTATTTATAATAATACTGTACTAAAAATAACTTCTATAAATTATAATCAATAAATAATAATTAAATTAGTTATTAGTTAAATTACCTGTTCATGCCAGGTAGCTAATAAGGCCGCAATTACCTAATAAGCAATTAATAATGTTTAAAAATACAGCTATACAGTGCATTAAATATTATTGAAGACTCGACATCTGTGTTTGCTTGCAGTGTGTTAAATCATAATACTGCTGCATGGACTCATAATGCTATATTTAGAGTCATGGCGGTTAAGCCCTTTTTCTTCAAATTAACGATATTTGTACCTGCCCAACACCCTATCCTGGTTCTCCCAGTGTATAAAAACGAGGATGACAATCTGACACACGGGCATATAGAGGTACATACCCGTACACTTACCCGTTCACATACCCATTACACATGCCCATTACACCTACCCATTACACATATCCAGTAATATTACTATGGGTGGATCTCATAGGTGTACATATTAATAGATGCATTTAAGAGGCGTGTATGTAAAGCCATGTATAATAATCATATGCAATTGAGTTGTGTGTACATGAGATTGTGTGTACATGGATTGGGTGGTTATAGGTGTTTCATGTATATTTATAAACGTGATATATGTTTGAATAAATACTCAATGCCGACATGAGTCATGCTTGTATATTCAAATATTACATAAATGTCTTGTTAATATAGAAGTAAACTATGATCATATAAATATATATGAATATTAAATCTATAAATTATCTTAAGTTCTTCTCCAGCCTACATGCATATTGGCATTGAAAAAAACAATAAAAGTTCAATTACCTGCTAGAAACTACCTGAGATTTATAAAATCCTTGACATTGATATATAATTTAGGCAATATATAATTAAATTACTATACTTATGTGTTAAAGTGCCATTTAAAGGTACAAAATCATGTATCGAAGAGCTGTATCTTATAAGTGTCAATTTTGTTTTTTGCATAGCAACGCCCTTATTCTGTGAGTGTAAATTTAAGTAATTTGTTAGGTATTTTTTATAGGAAATAACCCTATTTATATCCATTGTTGAAAGTGCAAATTCTATATTTGAGGAATTTTAAGCAATTTTTATGTTGCAAATACATCATTATTAAAGTCAAAAATATACAAAAATGGTAAAATTTTACCTTTAACGAAAATTATTTAACTATTCATATTCGAATACTGATTATGAATAGATATTTAATTTCCAAATAATATATTCAAGATTTTTAATTGTAATTATAAAAAATGTAATTATATTATGTATTAAGAAATCTAAAAGTTACATTAAACCTGCATTTAATTATGAAATAAGTTAATTTCTTTATAAGAATTTTCAATTTTCAAATTTTTAAAAAAAATATATTTAACGTCTATACACAATTTAATTTATTTCTAAATAAAAATATATCTGAACGGTATTTTGAATTCCGTCGGAAATGATTTCTAATTGTATAGGTCTGAGTGTAGATTCTATAGGGCTGAGTGTAGACTGTAGATTTGATTGTAGACTGTAGGGCTGAGTAAGGCTCTCAAAAAATCACCTCTTTTGTAAATATATAAAGTCCTCCCGAAGAATGATTAAATCTGTGGCCTGAATTACTAAATATAATCAAAGTTCCTGGAGTTTCCTTTGTAGAACTGACGTCTGGCAATTTTCTTTTTAAACAACGTTTAAAAAATCCGATCTCCGAATTTAACCACATTTTCTTTATTCTATTGTGTGCTGGTAGATATTTATTCTCTATTTCTATTTATGTTTCTACTTCCTTCTCGTGTCTATTGATCTGCATCAGGAAATCTTTATCGATAATTAGATTCTTTCACTTCTTTAGTATTCCATTATAGAAAATTGAAGGAAAAACAGAAAACATTCGGATGGTTTTCAGATTCGATTTATGACCATTACCTTCCATATTATAATTTGAGAGGAAATATTCTTTATAACGAGGTTTTAGGTCTATAGAAATTTCAAATATTCTATTACTATATAAATATTTCAGGAATTTAAGTTATAGGAAATTGATCATATTTAAATTCTAATAAATAATAACACAATAGATATAGGAAGTTATCTATAGAATGAGGAACATTTTTCTATTTTGGGATTCAATGAATTTAGGCCTATTCATTTATGACTTTATTTTATTTGTTAATTTATTTATTTGTTATTGAAATTAATCCATTATTATTTATTCTAAATATTAATTTATATTAATTTATTATATTTTTTCTACCAGAAATACAACCGTTCTTTGAAATATTAATTAACCATAATTGCACAAGTCAGCCACTGTGAATCATTAGGAAATTGATAAGTTATAAACCTTTACAAATCTCCTACAAGTGAACAGTCGAGTCTTTGACGTTTGTAGAAGATTCGCGAATTGCCTTAGTGGACGTTGAAAATGGAGCCGATTTTTATGAATAAACGTCTTCAAGAGACCGTCGCCTCTACTTGTTTTAAAATACCGCTTGATAATAGTAGATCTATTCTCCAATTCACAAGAAATACATTCAAACATCAATGGGTAATGAAGTCAAGATTCAATTAATAGAAGCCATTCATTGATGTAGAGATCTGTATTTAAATATATATCAAAATGCTCCTAGACTGTATGTATTTTGAAGTCCTTATGGGCGGGTTAATAATGAAGAAAATGAAAAATTCTTTATTTGCAAAAATATTCGTACAAAAAATGCGTAATTAGTTTCAATATATTGTGACATGTCCAATTGTCCATGGGAGTAACATCAACCAGGTTACTTCTGAGCATATTAATATGAAGTCTATTTATTTATTTCAAAGTCGATTCCTAAAGATTATTCAATCTACCCAATAGGAATCTACGATATAAAATATTCTTCTATCACATCTTCCCTTCAATGTATAGAAGCAAGAATTAGTCGAGAAGAAATGTTCAAGATGCAATAGTATAGAATCTTATTGCTTCTATTTTGCTTTTGCATCCTTTGCATCGAGTCACTTTATTTAAGACTGAGATTGAGAAATGAACTGAAATTTACATTATCAATTTCTTGAATCATTCTGTACACTTATTTTATTTTTCTTCGTACATCGAGGGATGAAGTCTCAGTTTATCGAATCTTTCTTAATGAAAAAGGAATCAGTTTTTAGGCCTACCTTTAATGTTATCGAGAAGTAGAATTTAATTTTTAAATTTATTGATCAGAACTTTATAGCATAATCTATACATGTCTTCTAAATAGGCTTTTTATAAATTTAATGAGCTACGGATAAAAGCTTCTTAAGACAAAACCCTTCTGTTAGGTTAGGATATGTTAGGATAAGTTAGGTTAAGTCATATAACTAAAAGCAAAGATAATCGAATATGTTGTAATATGAAAATTTAAAAAAAATGGGGGGACTTTTGTCTGATTTCCAACTAAATTAAGGGGCTTTTGTCCCTTTGTTATTTTGTCCGTTAGCTATTTTGTCTGCAGAAATTTTGACTTATTTATTTTGTCCGTGTAAATCTATTAATGGATATTGAACGAGTGATCTACACTTATTTTTAATTATGAGATTTGTTTTATTTGATATTGGCATGCAGTCTTATACAGAAATATTGGTCGTTCGATATTTATAAGAAGAATTTTCCTTATGAAATGAATATTATCAATTTGTATTCATTATATTGTTACTTTTAAACCACCGCTGATGATATCATCTAAGTCTCTTTCAGACTTACTATACAACATATACCACAATGTTTTATGATAAGATTAAAAGTTCATTTCGCAGAATTTTTATCGTTTTTTTGGAGAAAAGTAAATAAAGTTTATAAATATCACCAATCCAAAATATAATTTCGTCCGAGATTATGTGACGTGGGAGCCAATCTAAGTTGAAAATCATGACTAAGTGCACTCTTTGCATTATTTTTGCATGTTTTATATGCGTTGATTATGCAATGTTATTAAAACTAAAGAGTTTACATATAGAGAATGGTGATTAAAATAACTTTTAGAAATAACTTTTATTTGTTTTCAATATTTTTGAAAATTATTTTTGTTAATTATTAAAATTTTATTTATTTTAACTAAATATATATATACATTTTTGAACTTTTCTTCAAATTTTAAACTTTATCTGAAATAAATTTTTCTTTTTACAGATCAGGAAAAATGTTGAAGCACGTAGTAGCTCATCGGTCCAACTCTTCACTAGGAGGTGGTACTACTAATGCTTATTTATCGTCGCTGCCTCCATGTGGGCCTTCGTCATTAGTTTGTGTAGGTTCCTCCCCATCGTCATTACCACCAACCAGAAGAAGCTCTTTATCTGCTTGTGAATCTCGTACAAGAAGCTCTATATCTTCTTCCGAAATGCGTCCGAGGGGCTCTTTATCTTCTTCCGAAATGATGCGTCCACGACCCGTTTACCGTGCGAGGGCGGATTCCTATCAACATCCATTTAGTTCCCTTCAAATATTTCAAGGACCTCAACAACTGTCCGTAGCCAAGGAACAGACTGTCGAAAATCTTCCGGATAAATCCGTAATACATAATTCAGGACCGGAATCCATTTCGGAATTTATTAAAAGTAAAGACCAAGAATCGGAGGAAATACAGACGAAGAAAACGGACACGGATTCCGATGGCAAAGTAGGGGAGACTAAACAAACCTCTAGGAATTATATTCCCGTTTATCCAACAAGATTCGGTCACAATAGGGACGCATATTACGATAGCTTAAGGAATCAGAAGAAACGAATAGAATTGGAATCTACCGTCAATACTACTGACGAAGTAGCCACATTCGTCGACATGGAGAAATCTTTCACTGATAAAATTAATGAGCAAGATTCATATCCTAGTTTGACTAATCAGTTTGAGGAAGAGGATATCCCCTCCCTGTCTAATTACAATCATCACAGGATACCTGTTATCTCCGGCGTCTCTAGTTCAATCGCGAACGAAAAGTTCACTTCGGAAAATGCAGAAAATTTAGTCACTACAGCAGGACAGAGAAGTCGTTCTGACTCCATGCCAGCTGCATATACCAAAATGACTTCCATCTCCTACAGCAAAGAAAATTCGTCAATGGCGTTGAATAAAAGTAGAAATGTATCTCAAACATCTTTGAATCCATTAAACTCATCATTGGATAATTGTGTTCATAGTTTATCCAAAGGTTCTATGCCCCAACGTGCAAACTATCTAGATCCAAATACAACTTTGCCCAGGTCCTCGACACTCCCCAGAAGGGAATTCAGAGAAGAACTACGAAGGGGCTCGACTCGATCCAATGCCAGCACCTGCAGTCTCCTGTCGAGTGTGAGCTGCTCCTCCTTAGCGAACCATTCTCGAATTCTCAATTCTCGAGCATCGTCAACGTCTTCTTTAGCTGATTCGGTAATTATAATTTCATCTTTATTTACATTTAATAAAAAATTTAATATAAAACAAAAATTTATTTTGACATTTAAACATCTAATATTATATATTAATATTTAATATTTCCAAAAACACAAAATAAAAGTTGTGGCCGCAAAATGTTTCTTTTATGAAGGAGAAGAAAGTGGTTTCTTTTGATTATAGTTATAAAATCTGACAACTTACTGGTCAGAAATCTGACCAAATGGCTCTTTTGCTTTCAACCAAAACAATTTTTACCACATTGACAAACAAAATACGAGATAAAGCGAACAACTTTTCCCATTCAGTTTCGATGATAGTAAATGATTTACTGATTTTTTCGTCTTTCGCAATAGGGGAAACAAACTAAATTCAATAAAAACAGGTTTTAAAACGAATCGTTGTTTTTAATTAATTGTTGAACAGTATTTCACACACAGTCTTTCTCTTTAATTTCCTATTAAATTTCGACGAACTATAATTATTTA
>JAJNBT010039596.1:0-10072 GCA_028455955.1 Notopais sp. p TS-2021 | reverse complement strand
CGAGGTGAATGCGGACGGTCAGTAAATAAGTTACATTGAATTCAATTTGCTATGAACATCATAGCAAATTAAGTCAATGTAATTTATTTACCTGACCGTCCGAATTCACATCGTTTTACGGTATTTTGACATTTGCTGACGAGCCATTAGCTAGTCTTTTATATATTTAGTATATTCTAATCTATAATTCAATCTTATTTTGCATTAGTGACATCGTTTATACTATTGTGTGTTTTGTTATAAAGATTTTCGTTATTAATATTTGTCCTATTTGCAAGTCTTGTTTCATATCGTTCTACATCTGAACGTATTCTTTCTTTTCTTTATATTTCAGTTTCATTTTCACAGTATTTTTTTAGTCTCTATTCGCATATAAAAGTTTTCTTTCATCACTTTATGCATATCAATCGATATGTAATATGTTATTTAATAGAATATTAAGTGACAGCTTTCAGTGTTCGTCAAAGTGGTATAATATCTCCTATATTGTTCGGTCAGAGTTTGCTGATATTACTTGATAAAATTTGTGAAATGTTGAATCAATTGGGACTGAATCGGAATGAAAATAAATCTGTTGGCAGGATTTTCAGCTCGAAACTCACAAAACAAAATGTAACTAGCGAATTTTATATTAATGGTAAAAATATAGCGATTTGCAATAAATGTCAATATCTATAGGTGCAATTTTAACAGATAATCTCTCTTAACAAAGAAGATATTAAATTAAATTTAGGAAATTTCATTTAGCTGCATGGGAAATCTGTTTTATTCTTTCTCTTTAGGTAATATTGTATGTCGATATATTTGTGTGAAATTTGAGATTTTATAGAAGGGGCAAAAAAATGATTTAAATCTCTATCGGAAAAGTACCTCAAATCGATTTAAAAATGTATGAATATATCCTATAATCATGATGTTTGTGAGCAAACAGGTCTTCCCTATTTTAAACTCTTTTTGAATATAAAACTGATGACTTATCTTTTCAATCTGCTTTATTATGAAAGCATATGCTTCCGACCATATGAGTTCTACTCTTTGAATGAATCCAGGATGATATTTAATGTTAGAAATATATTTGAAAAGAATATTTTATAACAAATATTTCCAATAATGACAAAGATGCAATTGTGGGTCAAATAAAATGCGTTCAGAATAGAGAACCTAGATCAAATCAAATAACTATGAACTTACAAATAATACTGCAACTTTAACTTTGACGCTATGATGTCAATAATTTACTTTTTTATGCAATTCTATATATATATCAGCAAATAAACATATGGAAATAATATATGTGAATAATCTTAATTCAGATACAATTACTTATGCAATCATCCTGTAACCTAAATTATCAGACATATTTGAAACTTTATTTTATTTTAATTCACTATGTATCATGACGTTTTTTATTTTTTTTCATGCAATGTAAAGTTATGTTACACCTTGTATAATTTTTTGCTCAATAAAGTATTATTTATCTATTTATGTTTCGGTTTCGTTAGTACGTATTCAATGATTTATGTATGCATCTAATTTCCTTCACTTATTTTAAGAATCATTAAATCTAACGAGATCTATAACTCTGTTTAATCGACGTTATTTAGTTTCTTGGGTAATTTTAACAGAAAATTCCTTTACATACATAATAAAATCACTGAACTATTTTTTGATAGGAAAAAAATAATCCAATACTCTTGAGTTTATTATGCACTTGACTAAAACAGAAAAGATACATTCCTCTAGATTGTTTTTTAGTAGATTTTCTAGAACCTCTGAGGTCATTTTTTGAAGGCCATTTTGGCTTATATCATAACCGGTGTGGGCGTTTAGGTACCCCACTTAACTTTAACTTCTCTCCTTTGCACTCTAAACCTACAGTATTGATGGTCCTTGCGATCCGGTAAAGAGAACGGCCGTTCTTAGAACGTAGGTAGCGTGTAGCCAAGCTTGAGACGAGAGAAAGAGAAGTTTATTCTTTTGTCTAACGGACTGATAAAGGGCTTCGGTTAAAGGGAATACTTTTTTTGAATGCAAGATTCAAGGCTCGATCCCGTTAATCGAACTGGTCGACGCTCGTGTTTGAAGTAATAGCTGACCCTTTTATTTACTCCTGTCTTTTATTTACACCTTTCGTAATTATGTTCTCTTTCAAGTGTTGATGAAATTACTCTTAGAGGTTCTTCGATGCTTGTGGAAACTCGTCGACAGATGTACCAAAATTAAATGTCTAACAATGAAATACTGAACAACACTTTGTTAAAGAAACACAGTTGTTAAACAATTCAAAATATAATAATATCTTCTTTATATATATATATATATTGTCAAATTCACAATATCACTTTGATGTGAATAAAATAAACTTAAATTAAGTAACACTCGAGCAGAAACGATATCGTTGACGCTAGGGTTGATATTACGGGGATCACATCCATATATGGATTGGGACCGCAGTAATATTTATAACAAAAAAGGTTCTCTTATTTACTAAATAACACAAATAAGATAAAATATTAACTGACTTTGTTACTGGCAATTTAGTTATAACTTATCACATATATTTTTAATCACGTTTGACTTTATTACGTAATTTTTATTTATATATAAATATTTTAAACTCAATCTAATGATTAATTTACCACAATAAATCTCCTTTGACAGTCTTAAATTACATATATTCTCGAGTATAGTTCATCGGACTAATATTTTATTTCGATGAAAACTTTATCACTTTGAAATATGGATTTGTACCGACTTGTTCCTCTAAAATTACAAAATTGACTGCATCAAAAAATCCCTTTTACTTTCGTTGTTAGCTTATTTATGTGGGTATTTTTTTGATATATTATATTTAGTTATAAGAAGAATTAAAGGTTTCGTTGCGGTTCTTTCGTACTGTGATAATTTATTTTTCTTTCAGGTAGTGAAATTTACATTATTTATTAAATAAATCTTGATTAATACATGGTTTTTGATTATGTTACCTTTTAGATCTTTTAATTTCTTCTTTTGTTTTAACTATTTAATATATCTTTTTCTTAATGTCTAATATTACTTTTTGATTAATAAATATTGTTTGAAATTGCGTTTAATTATTTAACCTTATATTATTTTAGCTTATCGTATTGACTAGTGAAATTATTACGGTATGTTTGTTCATAATATTTTTGCCTTATTTGACTAGTCGGTAATTTGTATTTGGAATATTTTAAGCAATTTCGCCGATTCTCACACCGGGGGCGTGCTCCCTAACCAAATTGATATATTTGAGAGTCGATGAGAAGTAACCTTTGATATGAAAAGACAAGCATGCTGTCCACAACACCAACCTTCTGTGTTCTATATTTTATGTTAAAGCGTTATTTAGCAATCAACTTATCACAATATAATATTTTAACAAATTTATACCTGAACTTATTAATCTAGGAATTTGCAGATGCCTATAATTTCCAATAAATCCAGTTACGTATTATAATGCTCAATATAATGCCATAATTTTATATTGTATGTTTTTAATCAAATCAAAATTCTTCAAAATACCAATTGTACGAAATGTTAAACTCCTTGCCGGATTATCTATTAATTATAAATTATATTCCAGCATGCATTAATTTTTGTAATTATAATTTATAATTACAAAAATGTATGTATGCTGGAATATATAACATTAAAACTTGACATTTTACATATTTTCAACAAAAATTGCTAATAAGAACCTTATTTTAAACTAGAGCTTCGTTCCCACTCTGGATTCTTTATAATCATAACGACTCGTACTCAAACGGGGAAAATCAGTAGCATAACGACCTCTAGATTTCAGATAATTGCAGCATTAATTATATAAAAAAGTCTTAAAGGTCTTGAGAAAAGGAGTAAAAGGAGTATTTATAGTGTTACATGTACAGCACATATGAAAGTTTTAATATATATTTCTTTACTATTTGTGGACCGTATGTAATGTCACTCTAAATACACGTATCAAATTACGATAATTACTTAATCATGATATAAACAAATATAATTAATATATTATTAATGATTTATATCTATAAAAGTAGATTCAAGATGAGGACCATAACTTGAATGCGAGTATTTTTCGCAGCAATTTATCTTATTTTGACGTTTTAATATCCAAATATTATTGTATTAAAAATATCTAATTTTAACTTCATTTATTTTAAATGTTGTTTTTGTGACTATAAAAATTATTCTGATTATTGTGAATACTTGAACTTTCTATGTATTGTAAAACTGAGAACATTGAACTAAGTAGGTATTGAAATCATTGATGTAGTTACCGGTATATAGATAATACATTATTTTTCTTCTTCAGAAGCACAGCGTGAGACAAGACTGAAAGGAACCAACGAATTGAAATAATGTTAATTGTGTGTTGAAAAGTTGCAACGAGTTAGGAATTAACTATTTAGATGTTAATTATATTTATATATATATATACTCTATATAGAATACAATTACTGTGTATATAATAAAAGTTATACATAAACGTACATATAAATTAAATAAAAATATTGAAATAAATCTATCAGAATTTGTTAATTAAAACGTTACATTTGTTTTAAAATAAAGTAAAACTTAATTGGCAAATAAATGTTTCCATAATTCCATATACTGTACTAGTGCAGAAGCAATAAGCGATATAAGAAGAAAATCTGCTCACAATTCCATTAAGAGAGACAATAAAAATGAATACTTTATATATTTCTGAATGGCTTTTTCAACTGAAGATCATGACAAATGTCATGCAGCCTTTTTCATCTCCTGCTACCGGCTGGAACTATGCATGCGCAGTGCCTCTTTCCTTTCAGCTCCGATGCCTGTATCTTTTGGCACTTTATATGGCGAGGATAATTTTGCCACCTCAGTTTACGTTTAAACTCCTGTGCGGGTGGTTGTGTTAGTCGTTTACTCAATTCCAGTTGGGTGTTCGGCGACATATTTTGTTCGGTCTCATTTTGTTGATCGCTTGTAAGAAAGACTACGATTTTAACGAGAATAATTTTTCGTAGTACCTTAGTTTGATCTTTTTTATTGAGATTCGATCGTTATAACGACAAAAAATTACGATAAATGCATTTGAAAATATCTAATTAAAGTTGAGTCTATTTCTATTTAGGCTTAATTAACTTTTTAAGTTGATCAGCGTGTGATTTTACTGATAATTTGTTACATATTTCTACTATTTCGACAAACAAATGAGCTGGTGAAATAAATATCAAGCAAATTAAAGTCTCTCTTATGACATAAATTGAACTTAAGAATCGTCAGTTTCATCTCAATATTTCCAAACTAGACTAAAGGAGAACACCCGAAGTCACGAATCCTGAAACATTCTTCTACCATAGGAAAAATACCCGAAGTTGTTTATATATGGTTGCATAAACTCATTTTATAATTATATAGATCTATGTAAGAGAATAAAGACAGCTAGAAAACTAGATAAATGAAACTACTGAATACGATGCTATTTAAGTTTCATTTTGTATAAAGTGATTAGAATTAAATTTAAATTAGTGAATATTTGAAGTGAATTTACAACATTATAAATTTTCCGACGAAACAAAATCACGAAGAACCTGATTTGGTATTCACCGATTTTGTTATATTTAATGAAATATTTAGCAAAAGTGAATAACTGACCTGGGTCAATGCTCTAATCAGTATGAGCTAGGATCAAAATTTTCAAGATTGTACAAAGAATCATTTTGGAAGAAGAAAATTAGGTCGACATTCTCCTCGTAGACCGAGAAAAAATGTCACCGACGCGAGGAAGTGGAATGTGCTTCGACTATTCACGATATGACGAAGAGAGCGATCTTTTTCAAGAAGATTCTTCACAGGAAAGATACGAAGAAACGAACAGAAGGAGAAAACAATTAGGGGCACGGTGTTCAGATGTTGTCAGAACGTACGGGTCAATCAGTGATCCAGCTGTAAATGCGAGTGATGGAACTAGTTCTTTATTGAACTCTAATGGAAATATACGAAACTTTTCTACTTTTGAATCCAATCCATGTCCGCTGTCGTTGGTGCCCTTTTTAGATGCCCACGAAACACTCGATGGCAGTGTTTCAACTTCCGAAATCAACAAAGACTGTCAACGTTTATCTTCTGAATCAACTGAATGCAAAATCTCATTAAATAAAAGAGTTCGTCACTCGACATCGGTGATACGTTCCTCCTGTAAATGGAGTTCGTGGAAGGGATTTTTACTGACTACTTTGATCCTGGTTCTGACAACCCTTGCCACTCAAGCTTCCATGGGAGGAAAATCAGATGCTAAGCGCCTTTACGACGACCTCCTCTCCAACTACAATAAATTAGTAAGACCTGTAGTCAACGTGAGCGATGTTCTTACAGTCAGGATTAAACTCAAACTCTCGCAACTTATTGACGTGGTGAGTGATTTCTTTTTTTCCTATTGAATATCTTCCCGTAGACATCTCATGGATGTTCCAGATTTCAAGAAAATCAAATAAATTAATTTATTTCTAGTTTTAAAATTGCGTTCAATAAATGCTTATTTAACCATAAATGTTAAAAATATATTTATATTTAGGAAGAAACTGATATATATATATAAAACTCACCATTATAAACTGAGAATAAAAAGTTTTTAAAATGAATTTCGTGCTATTGTAATTGAAATTGATTTTGTGATTGAAAGGTAATTTAAATTTATATCTGAAAATAGAACGAGTTATGTGAGAAAAATCCTAACACAGATTTAAATTGGATTAAATAGTTTATTATCATCTAAAATAAAAATGAAATAGAATTTCATATCATAAAACCAATTTTATTATCAAATATCGATTTAATTTCTTTTCGCAAATTTACACCTAAGACAAAGTTATTTAATTCTTTACTAAAAACTGATCTCTTGTTACCAAGGAGACTTATTTCCAATTTAAAAGAGGAATGACGTTTAGATCATTGACCAAATTCTTAGATGGGATTATTATTGTCTGAACGATCACAAGATCACAATAACCGCATCATAAAAGATTCGATATTTTTACTTTAAAACAGGTCATGAAATGAAGATTTCAGATATTAAACATATCGTATTATATATAACGTTTTTCTATCATATTATTTTAATATACTGGTATCAATTATTTATTATATACACAGTATATATATATAGAAATTGAAAATAATACAATTATTTCGTATGTTTTAAGAACTAATTAAAAAAATTAAAATTAAAATAATTATTTTCGAGAATTCCAATTACAAGACCTAAGAATTGTCGATTTTGTAACTCGTACTCTGGTGAATAAATTGATGCTCGCTAAATAGTTTCGCATTGGGAGTTGGCTTGCAATTTAACGCTCTAGTTATTGCAACTCTATCTATAAATACCTAGAAAATACGAGAAGATAATTTGTTATTTTAAGATAGGAGCTTCCTGTAATTGCAGTTTCTTTTGGGGATTTTGAACTTGTGTACCTTCTATATACTGTATAATGGATATAGTATATGAGTTTTTTGAAGATTACACTTGTTTTCTGTAGATTGCAGGAGAAAATAAATTTTGTTTATTATAATACGGCGATGTTCTGACTACATAATCTAAACCGACAACTTTCAATTTTAGAAATTACGAGCGGTACAATTTTAATTGAAAATAATAAACTTAATTTTGTCTGCTTTTGTATATAACCGATTAAATACCTGTCAACCATATCGTCCTCCAACCGATACAGGTTGTTGAAATAGTCCATACGGTATGTAAAGACACATAGTGTTTGTATTATGTCACATCTTTCAATATATTTTATAAGGTATTCTTTACATGACGCTGTACATGTAGAAATCGTTCAATTTTGAAATGTATCATTATAATTATGAGATACTGTATCATCGGCACCCAATTCAAATGTATCCGTGAAAAAGAGTTTATGCAACTGAATAAGACATAAATTATAATGATTATAATACCTGTAATAAATGACCTGCAATGAAGTTTATTAAAAATCAAATAACATATTCCGGTCGATAAAAATGATTCAAAAATATATAAATTCTATATAAATAAATTTGAAAAAGTAAAAAAAAATAACAAAATTTAATTAATAGAAATAATGAGTATCTAAAACAATTTAAATAATAACAGTTCTATTTAAAGAAATATTAATTTATACTAATAAAGATTATTTAATAGTTTTATTATGTGATTATTTTTTCCACTCATTCATTTTGTGTAGTTAATTTGTCATTACGATTTCTCGTATTCAATTTCCCTATGGTCTATTTTACTGGATCTATTTTCCTAGAGTCAATTTCCAAATCTATTTTCTGGTAATCAATTTTTGTGCTTCGATGCATTGATTCCGTTTTTTTATCTAGTAAGGTAGATTGAACAAATTGTACGTATTGTATATAGATTCATGTTATCATGTTATATAATATACAAAATATTAATCAATTAGACTGTATGATGGGAAGAATATTTGTTCTGATATGTAATATATATATGATTATTATTAGTTTAATTATAACAAGAATGGAATGTACAGTTTTTGAGACTTGTAAATAGCGTTCTTAGTGTTAGAATACTAATTTATATTTGAATTAAACAAAGAAACAAAACGTACTATTTTATTTCTACTAATATTCTATCTTTAATATTTTATAAATGACATGCAAGTTGCAACAACATAGAAATACAAAAATTAGAATGTTTTATTGAAACAAAAGTACATTTACAATTGTGTAAAATAGTTACAAGGATTAAAAAATACAACACTGAGTACATATTGCAATTCCTTCATTAGCTTTAAAGGTGTTGACGAAAACAAATTACTCTTCTTGGCCAGAAATAATGGCTTCTTATTGCGATACAAGAGTTGTTTTTCTTTCTATTTCTTTTCAAGAATTATATTATTTATTTTGAAGAGAATTGTTCAAAAATAAAATTATAACTTTAATGGTGGTGTTAGAAATAGTTTGGTGGAGTGAACCTTCTTTTAATGTCAATCATTTATCTCTATGGTTCTAACCTTGACTACGCTGTTCTCCAATTAACCATTCCCACAACACGATTCTAATTCGTATGGCATTGGTATATGGAGAAGGTCCACGTAGATTTAAATTAGAGTTGATAATAGCTCTGTCATATCAACCTTCGAGATGATCAATAAACTGTTGATCTTATAGTCATTAACGATTGCTTCTGATTATAATTATTCATGAGAGATGCAATTGCAAACATCTCTGAAGGGCCTTAGCTATTTATCGTGTCATTAATCAGCATGTTTGGTTATTTATATTAGTTATTAGCAAATTATCTGAGTCATTATTCTGTCGTTGGTATTAATTGCATTATAATATTTATCATTAAATTATCATTCTCGGCTTGGAGATCTAACCTCTATTTCACACCTAAAACTGACATTGTTCGTCAATTCCCAAATGCGCTGTGTACCATTAATATGCTTTAATGTAACAAATCAAGAAACAACGGCTGTTTTTCAAGTAGTAATATTTATAGAGAACTCTTATATTAAACTAAGACTTTCTTGTAAAGTGAACGTTTTAATAATTGATAACCTATAATATTGTTACGTTATTCTCTGAGGTTTCAGTTATGTACCTATATGCCATGGAAGTATTCTAGCTTTATATAAGTAAAATATCAGTTTCAAGTTATATTAAATGTGTCCAAAGAACCTAAAATACAACCAGTAACTAATTCGATTTTTAATATAGTTACAGTATATGACGAAGAATTCTTTAGTTCTTACAATAATCAAACATTGTATATACATATTTTTATATACACTATACAGTATACATTTATTTAATATATTGGAAATTTGTTTACATAGTGTATTTACTTGTTCTTCTCTTCATCTGAACATGTTTCCATGTCCATCTCTGACCTGTGCGTTGCATGCATAGTTTACCATTTTGAGCCTCATCGAGTATTATATCTATCACCTTGCGTCACGCTTGTTTTGAAAAAATAATTATAAAAGAATAATGGACTAAATGTTAGAAAAAGTAAGATTAATATATATTAGATATTTAATTTATTTCTAAT
>JAJNBT010039267.1:0-10384 GCA_028455955.1 Notopais sp. p TS-2021 | reverse complement strand
ACTATTAGTAAAACAACAAAAATAGGTCAATTACAATAAGTAAAACAACAAAAATAGGTCAATTACAATACTAAATGATGTGTGTGTATATATAACTTAATCTCGACGGTTTTGTCCTTAAAATATGTCATAACTGGTAGATGTCTAGCTATCGGTACTGGTAGTCAAGTTACCGTATCCGTTAAAAGATATAATATGAGCTTTATATATACGGTACCGGTATACATGTCAAAAGTTTGATTACTTTTATTCATTAGGTAAATTATTTAATATACAGTACCGTACGGTACCAATATTTATATAAAACAAGACCAATATTTATATAAAACAAAATTAAAGATAACTACACTGTATATAAATTGAACTAACTAATAATTATTTTATGGTTTTAGTGATAGATAATTGGGCTGTATTATTTAGAGAGGTTTTCCTAGTGCTTATCATTAATTGCTTTTGTCTCCCTCTAACATAGTGTTAACCCCCAACCATTTAAGCCTTTTATTCAATAGGGCCTAATTGCTCGTTTTTAATTTTTTTGCATGCTGCCGCTCATAGAAATTTACAGGATTGTTTCGCAAAAGCAAATAAGAGATCATCACAATCGTGATGATAGCCCTACAGCTGATGTAAAAGCTATTCACGTCGAACCTACAGTTAATGCTGATACTGTCAGAAAACAATGTTGTCAACAGTAGACTCGATAAGGTCCTTAAAGTTCCATTGTGTGTTTTGTTCTTGTCACCCACCTCTCATTCGCTGCTTGACTCCTCCTGCACACAAGATTCACACTCGAGCTATTTCTTTAAATATAAGACTTGCTTGTTACAAAATTATTCACTTATTCACTACTGTCATTTGATTGGTTTCACGCAACAACTGCAATGTTTCTTTCACTTTTATTGGTTAGGGAATACATTTGATGATCAAAAGCAATTTTGATTTTCGATCGAGCTCTTGATCTTATAGAATCGAAAGTAATAATTTAGTTTTAAGAGACTTTCTTTTATGTACTATTTATTGTAGCTGGTAGTTTCAGTAGAAGTTATTTCCAACTGTCATTTCTCACTACGTTGTAATTAGATACCATACCCGTCCCTTTTTATGGCGGATTCTAAACATAGAACTGACGAATTTTTAAGTGCTATTCAGTTCATTTCAAATCTGTTTCTTTACCATCATGCAGTATCAGTACAGTTTTTTTTTATGAATTAATTTTGAATTTTTGTACCCATGGTAATTCACATTTTATTAATGTATTTTATGACTACACCGATTAATCAAATACCATTTAAAAACAGATAGAATATAAGCGTTATTCATGGTCTAAACTTAAAGTGTAAATCTTAACATCTTTTGCTATGGAGAATATATATAATACTTGGCCTTTAGATACTTGCTATCTATTATTTAATGGTTTTGGAGTGTGTATTTGATGTACATTTTATTTTACTTTTGGTGATATTTTTTCTTACTCTTTGTGCATGTGTGATTCGAAGGAATTATTTCTATGATTTGAAATGACAAGTTCATAATAGTTAGATAGTTTATTTATACAAATAATATCATCAACATTTAATATGCAGTAATCGGTCCTTTAAGTTTTGAAAGGACGTGAATGATTTGGTTGAAGAGTTACCATTATGTTGTATCTACATAGAATATATTTAAATAAAATGGTACGTACACTGGTAACAAGTTATGTTGCGCATTATTTTGATTTTCTAATGGTAACAGCGCACATATGCACATGTATATTTTTAGTTTTATGGCTTTTCTATTTAGCTATGTCCTATTTTCATGCTGACCATCCTCTCCTTTTATCATGGTTTAGCTATATTTTACACCAGCATCCTATCCATATTAAATACAGTATAGTGCTTTTAGATTCCTATATAAAATACTATTACCAGTAGTTGAGTGTTTTTCTATTGAAGTCTTCTTGATTTCTGTTCACACAAGTTAATGTCATTAATAATTTGATAGAATACTTGTAGCTCAGATAATGTATTTTCTACAAATTTTAAATATATCATTCATGGTTGGTTTATTGTTTAAATGAATATAGACACTGTTCTCAATTTTGTATAAAAACAATCTGATAAAATTTGAAATATCTATAATCAAGAAGACTACATCTTTAATTGTGAAACATTTGTAATTCTTTAATTTAAATGCAATAAATGTGACTCACTAAGGAGGAAAATTTTATTTTAGTGATTTAGATTTTTAATAAATAACAATTTATCATTTTAATTAAATAAAGGAAATATTTCTAAAACGTAAAATTCATTAATTTTGGAGTGACTTTGAAGAAACGATTTTCCCATCCTATGTGGGTTGTGATTTTAAAGTGAAGTAAAGACCCTCTTTAAGTCTTCTCATAATGGGTTCATATTTAGTGTTCTTTTTAGACATCAAAACTTGTTTCTTGTTTACAATTGAATATAAATTAATAGGAACGTTCTCAAAGCACTTACAAAAATCGCCTATGGTTTAATGGATATTTGGATTATAATAAGAATTAAGATTCAGTTACGTGTAATGTTGAACAGTTGATTGTACTGTACTAAAATTGTGTTTTTTCTCTCGAGTGAGTCATATTTTCTATGAAAAGTATAGGTTAGCATCTAATTATATTCGATTTGTTCCAAATTAAATGAATTCCCAAGAAAACTAAAATTTTATTTTATTTTTCAGAAATCTATCGCATCGTTTCTAGACAGCAACTGCCCGAGAGTGGGGCGATAGACCCACCTGGGGGACCCTCCATTTGCGTGATTAACCCTACCGAAGACTCCACAAATTCCAACACTTACAACAAGTGCTGTCGTTAACACTTACTGTTATTAAATTTACTCTGACCAAATTTTCTCTCGCATTATCAGTCGCTCACCCCGAATGCATCACGATACCAGCTAAGGACTTGATATTTTTGTCCACTTAGATTTTGTTTGTTAAATGAGAATTTTTTTACATTTAATGCTTAAAAGAAACTTATCAGTTAATTATTTTTGAAAGTTTAATTTTATAAACAAAATGAATTTTACTTTTCTGTAGAGTTCTTATTTTTGTGTAAGTTTCCTACCATTTGTTACATGATTCTTTAAAAGTTCTATCAGTGCATCCCTGCAAATTTTAGATCAATTGAAATACAGGTAGATTGTCTCTCATAGCGATAAGTACTGAGAGCTGTTTGGTTTCGGATCCATTTACTATTTCCGTGCTAACACAATATTATTATTTTGATCTTGTATTTTTTTGGTAACTTTTAAAGATTTCTTCAGTACTTCAAGATTTTGAGCCACTGAAAAAGTCTTTTTAAATTCCGAACCTATAACTTAGTTACACCTTATAAATGTATATTTTATTTTACTCACGTTTTGTGAAATAGCTTTATAAAGTCTTATTTATATTCAAATGATTTATCAATAAACAGAAATGCCCTTCGACATTTGATTGTATGCCATAAGCGAGAGTGATTTAAGCAAAAATTCTTCGACTCGTTTAAAAAGAATCTTAAACAACAGAAATATTCTACCAAAGACTCAAGAATCTGTTTTTAATATTGAAGACTACTGTGTAAAAATTCGAATCACTTTAAGACCAAGGACCTACCCATTTCCAAGTGGAAATAGGTGGGGGCGTTGATATTGAAGTGATCCAAAAATTCTTTATTCTAACTTTTCTAACTCAAATAATATTTCGGAATAGAGTAAAACTGCGTCCTATCGGCTATTTTAAGGTTAGAAGCTCAAAATATTCATTTGACATAATTGCAAATTTATTCAGAAAACTAGATCGTATTGGTGGGGTTGTTATTCAACACAAAAGTGATCTTGGTAATTATTACGCGGGTAATTTCAGTAGCAAATATTTTGCGTATTCTAATTCTACTTGGATATAAATTATTACCAATATAGTTATTAATAAATCTAATATTTATATGCTCTTGTAAACAGTATTTTTTATTTCTAAATATAATAATGAGATCAATTCAGTAAGCTTCTTTGAATGCTTTTCTATAAACGTGCTTCATTGCTTTCGGTTTTAAGTTATTATAAACTAATCCCTTTTCTTTGTTACATTGTCATGACTTCAAAATACTGTCCCACTATTTCTAAAAGAACTTACGTTTTTTTCAAGAATCTTATTACGTACTTGATTGTGTGAGCTGTGTCCTGTTAATCTATCAAGTATCATTGTGATATCATACCTGTACATTTTCTTGATATGAGAAATATATATATGTGCCGTTTCCGTACCAATATTTAAACTAAAATCATCTGGTTAATGCATTTAAAAGTAATATCGAGGTGTCGGGTAGACATACATATACGTTGATTTTGTTACATTTTAATAAAATAATTTATATTTACAGCGGATTCATATGCAAGATCTACTCGTATATTTTCTTTGATTAGAGGTCTAACTAAATCCATAAACACTTTTTTTTTTATCAAAAATGAACAGAACAAATCTTTTCAAAATTGGTACATATAGCTTTACGAGTATTTAAAAAAAAATTCATCCTAATTTTCAAAAAGAAATTAAATATCTATTCAGATAAGATCGAATTACATTACTGGTAGTTTTCTACGTGTGAGCAACCTTTTTGATGGCACTCGAGCCAACGGCTTATCACATGCATTGCCGACATCAGCAAGCATTCCCATCAGAATGTTTCCTCTAGTTCATAAAGATTTGTGCAATAAACTTGATATAGCCACACAAAAAAGATTTACGTAGAAATCAATGATTAAAAAGTAATTCGATCTTAGGAGTATTGAATTAATATATTTTTCAAAATACGGATAAAAAAATTCATAAATACTGGTACGGTACGCTAGTTTATGTGTACCAATTTTGAAAAGAGTTTCCTTTTTGTTTAAAAAAGAAGTGTAAAGTGACTTATTCATTCGGGATAGTTAAAATATTCTCTGTACCCTTCCAAATATTTTTTATGCCCAATTTACTCAGCGGTATAGATGTTTGATAAACCGAAACTGTATACCCAAAGATTGCGTTGATTTTTCAAGTGAAAACTATTATATTGCAAAATTCACTTTAATCATTCACAAACACCAGAGATTGGTTCACTTATAGAAAGTGTTTATTCTTTACCATATCCAAGCCGACACTGAACGAAAAAATTCGAATTATCGATTTTTATAGAGTTATATTATCTCTACTTTCACATTCTTTATTTACGCTTATAGTCTTGTTTGAATATGGAGTAAAGAAATCACAGTAGATTTTAATCCACCTGGTTCATTATGAACACAGAATTGAAAGTATTATACACGTTTGTGGGCTATTTTGACCACTAATGTAAATGTCACAATGTCGGTTTGTTCTTAAAGACTGAGCTCAAATGAAAGCATATCTTTATAGATTTGTATTCAGTGTGGACACTTCCCAAGAAATTGTTTTTATATTTATCACTTTAATCGAAGTTCTTTCGGGTGGTTAACTTGGTCAATTAATGTGCATAATCGGATTCGATTACGAATTTGATACCTAATTTTAAGCCCCTGATGTAAGTCTGAGAAGAATTTCATTCAAACGAAACAAATTTAAGCTTGTGCCTTTAGGCCTAGGTCCTATATATTAATTATCACTATTGGATATACTGCGTATAAGAATCTAGCGAAAAGCGAGACTGGTCTAATTACATCTTGGATGCCTCTTGCATATAAACTACTTATGCTTTCTTCTATGAAGATTCTGTGTATGATACATTTAGTTATTAAGACCTATTGCTGGCAATCTTAAAATTATATAGAAATCTTAATTCCATACTTACAGATTTTGAGTCATTTGTTAAAATATGTAATTGTTTTTTAAATGAACTTAGATAGAAATAGATTCAACGGTGAAACATTACGAATTATGGGAGTACTGTACAAATCGCTAATTTGTTACTAAATACTTCTTTGTCCTCTCCTAAATAAACTCCAACTTAATAAATATAACAATTTATAATGCACGTAGTTAAACATCCAAGTATGAAAAACCTGTTTTTTATATATATAATTAAATACGTGTATTCTATATTTCCCGGTAGATTAAACCAGAATTAGTAATATTTTTGGGTGTTAAATGCCTAGATAACTTATATTCGAACGTGAATTTTGAAATCTACGAGAGGATATCTTCAAGATCTCTTTAAATTAAGTCAAGGAAAGCAACTGATTTCAAAGTTCTCGATCGACCACCGATTATTCCGAGAGTAATTTTAAAAGTGGCTGATTGTGATGTTTATAAATAAAATATAGTTTTAAATCATTTTGTAAGGCCATGTCTATGAAGCAAAAGCACATTTGCAATAAGTAAGCTAATTAAAATACCTGTTTGGGATCCTACTTTATTATTATCCTTATTTATCTCTTTGTCAACAACAAAGTTATTATAAAGTGCATTTTGATAGACTTTAAATTTCCGCTTCTATTTTCTTGTACAAAATAAAAATGTTGTTTGATCAAATAAATAACAATTATCACGCAAATAAATTTCATGAAGTAGAAATGCAGTTGATAAAATGTAAGATTCATACAACCGTGGTATATTAATATATATTTAATTATAAAATAGTTTTGCCAACTAAAATTACTATTTTATACTGTACTGGTATTTCCATTATTTAATAAAAATTGTCAATAAACCAATATTATATGAATGTATTTTTAAATAACTTCTCAAGACCAATCGAAAACATCACTGTCATTAAAAACGCTAATGAATTTCGAATTCCATTTCCTGTAGTAAAACCAATTACGCTTAAAATTTTATATCATTATAGTAATTTTTAAAAAATTGTAGGAGTCAACGTTATATTGTCAGCCATTATTAGGATTTTACTCTCAGGAATTGGCTGGTCGCAAATTTTGTAAAATAAGAAATCCATTGTGCATTATAATCCACTTAGGATTATTTGAAACTGAATATGATATATTTAAGTCATGGGAATGCCACAGCCGAAATCAGAACATAAAATTGTTGCCTTTGTGAAGTTATAATTTCTTTTAAACTAAAATTTATAAAAAAAAAAGTATTTGTAAAATGAATAAACAAGGTAATATTAATGTAAAAACACTAGCACATTTTCTCAACTATAAGTAAAGATTGTAAAGACATGAAATTTATGAAAAATAATAAATTAATAAATACAAGTGACAATTTGTAGCCTATTCACACAGTACAGTAAAATATATGAAGTAACTAACCTGAACTTCCTTGGTTGGTATTAGCTTCTTATTTAGTCTGTATAGTGTTGCTTATTAGGGATAGTCCGATGACAGGTGCGCACCGCCTGGGGGGAATTCTTGATTGTTTCGATATAATTTCAACACAAAAGGTTCTCTTGTATAAGATACTTTCTATCTTTGGACCTATAGTCTTGTCTTCTTAAACTAAAGATATAAACTTATAGGTACAAATCCCCACCTTAAACTATAAGGAAGAGTTAGATGCAAATTGACTGAAGTTATCAACAATCATAAAAATATACAAAGATATAGTTAAAAATATTCAATGATGAGTTATTGTTGCCGCTCATGCTATCTACCTGAGATTAATAAAGGCTATGTCCATGCTTCTAAAAAATAATATTTTGTCTAAAGCAGCTGTTCCCATGCAACCGGTGAGAAATTTTGACCGCTTCAAGGGCTGTTATGAAATAATATTTCATGAAAATAGGTTCAATTCTCAAGAAATGCGGCAACTTTTTAGTGTTAGATTTTGTTGAGAGAGAGGAATGACATTTAGCATATGATCATATGGAAGTACAGATCAATAAATGTTAGGAACCACACTGGTCTAATACTCATTCATAAAAGTCCAAAGGATCATGAATTTTAAAAATAGACTTGTTTACTGTTATATGAAATATATTTGAGAAACCAGCCAATAACTAGGTACAAGAATTAATATACACCAATCAAATAGCTGAACCATAAATTTCAACGAATGTAATATTATTTATAATGAAAGATCATAGACAAAAGAATATTGGTATAATCATGGTCATTTAACGAAACATTAGAAGTGAAACAAACATCGAAGTTTAATAAATATTGGTCTAGAGAACTCTTTCTTTATAAATATTTTTAATGCCTAAATATAATTTAAAATTTGTTTTAAATCTTTTTATTTCTACTTTTTTGTATTATGACTAAGGAATTCCGAGAGATGAAACCAAATATTTATGTCTGCTTGATAATTTTACACTACCAAAGGTAATAATAATAATATATATAGACACATATTAATTAAAAATAAATTTAAAATCTGATTTTTTTGTCAATCGCTACGAAAGTGTTCGGTTAAGAAAGCATTCTTGTGTATTGTCTTTTTCAATTATATTTTATGCAAAAAATAATAATTTCTTCAAGGAACTGTTCGTAAAGTGGGGTGAAATATGTTACGTGCTGCAAGAAGATGTCAGGAACGTGAAGAAAATCACTTAACAGACTATATTGAGGTAGTCACAAGACAATTCAGCGCTTCTGTAGTAAAAAAAAAAATCGACTATAGATATTCGTATGTAATCTTTGGTAAAATTTGTGGAAACAAATATATTATCCCGAACTAAACAACTTTAATCATTAATCATAAAAACATACCATTTAAATTAATATTCGATAGAATTTTCCTCTGCAGGGAAATTTCTTAGAATGATTAGTATAAATATTTATATACATTCGTAGGAATTTTTCTTAACTTCAGATTTTATTGCCAAACCTTATTCTTAAATACTTGTCTGGATGCAATATTGACCAGGGATTCGAGCTTGAGTCTTTTATATCATATGACTTCTACAGACACTCTCAGTCAGTGGATTGCATGAAGCAGTATATTGATATTTCATTCAGCAGAGATAAAGGATCTATGTTAATTAAGTTAATGACTCATTTGAAAGTATTTAACAATATGTCAAGAATTCATATTAATTGATCATTGGTGGATTATACAGAAGTACCTCTGCATCCATTACAGAATTCAATGATAATTTCTTCTCTAATTACTTATTAGTAATTGGCCAAAAAAATCGCAATTAATATGGGTGACATGAATGTTAATTTGTATAATCCTCTAAAGTCTAAAGATAACTACATTCAACAGTACATAAACTCTTCCATGCGTATGGATATTTGCCCATAGTTCGATATCCAACACGTTTTAATATAGAACTGGGAAGAGTACAGTCTTCTGGACCAAATTTGGTCAAATATTTATGGTTTGCCTGGGGGGAATTCTTGATTGTTTCGATATAATTTCAACGATGTGAGTTCAGTCATACCTGACCTCTTTAAATCGATTAAATGAGGATCTTTCACTCGATGAATTACTGTAAATTATTACTTAATGTTGTAAAACAAAGTGCATATATATTATATATGCTCTTTACCATAAGAAAGGTGTGCTTAAATTAAGCCATACGTATTTCTGAACGGAACTGCATTGGAATATATATGAGAGTTTAAATATCTTGGCCTGTTAATTAATGATCAACACAGCTTTCGGCCACATATTGACAGCATAAAACTAAAGGTATCATACTACCAAGGTATTATCTATTCCGTTCGAAATGTACTGAAATCAGTGGACAACTCATTTGTTTATCCATAAATCCTTCTGCATATCGTAATATGGGGTAGTACCCCCTAGCCATATTAGACATGTAGAAATTGCTGGAAATAAAATGTACGGACTATTTATAAGACGAACCTTCTCATACCATTTAATTACTTTAAAATGGTCAAATTGACAGAAATTTATAAATTATTAATGTATCATATATATTCTCCTACATTTGACTCATGCACTGTTAATTGATTTTTATAAGTTTATAAGTTTACCATACGTTATATGGTTTAGTGAAAGGATGAACTAAATGAAAAATGGTCACATCACAAATAATCAAAAGTACTTTATTTACTTTCTTCAAGTGAAACACGAAATTACCAATTTAGAATTAATTATAATGTATGTATACAAGATAAAAAAAGTTCTCTCATAGCCCTGGTTTAACAGTCAGGAAACAGCAAGCATTCTATACTTTTATAATGGTTTAACCTATGTATTTGTAATGCTTTATTGACAAAAGATCATAAAGGGATAAATACAATCAATAATAAAAATACACATACAAAAAAGTCACTGTATAATATATTGTGATAAAGATGGACCACCAGTGATACATACCGAAATTTTTGATGTTTCAGTTCAAAGTATAAAAATTATATATATATATGTGTTTTGTAATTTGAAATATTTATATTATGCAGTTAAAAGTAAATTTAAATGTATCGTATCATGATAAATGATTAATATTTATTAGATGATAAATGATTAATATTTATTAGATGATAAATGATTAATATTT
>JAJNBT010039167.1:0-14628 GCA_028455955.1 Notopais sp. p TS-2021 | reverse complement strand
ATATCATATATATATATATATATATCATTATGATAACTCCATAGCAGAATAGAATATTAAGAGGTGTTTTTAATAGCGATAAACTCTTATTAGTCTCTACAGACATATTATAAGTGTATTGTTCATTTGTCAATTTTAGTTATGTTCCCGTTGAGAATTTTATTTCTAAAAATACAGAAATATGTCTTGTTTTATTGTTATAATCTAATACTTCATACCTGAATTTGGAAGGTAGACAAAATTACGGTTGATTTTAAATAGGGCGACAGTTTGTTTTAATAAAAAAAAATGTTCTCTAATTTTAAAGGAATTCGGAAGAATTACTCAGTGCTCTTTGTGAAGTTCCACAATTTTTCTTGATTGTAGAAAAGGCAAAATAATACATTTTTATGCAGAAGAATCAAGATTGGTTTCTTAAAAAATAGTAATTTTGTATAAACAAAACAAAAATAAATAACAACTCATAAATATTGATTGTAAACCCTAAAATTAAGAATCTAGGTTAATATAACTGATAATATTGTATACCCGATGAGTCCTTGTTACTCTCAATGGGCTTGACACCTTATATTAAAACTAAGTACAAACTGGATTATTGTTTAATATGATTACTGAATATTGTAGTGGTACTATGTTGCATATGTATATCCCCAGTCTTACCATTTTGATTTTGTACATCGCCATCAATATTTTTTTGTCAATAAATATAGTAGATTCTTACAATAGAAATAAAAATGAATTCAGATTTTATTTCAATAAAACTAAATATTGTAGCTTCTATATAATTGATTTAGTTGGATAAAAGGAAGGGGTAAGCCGCCCCTCGACCAAAATCTAACGCTGAATTGTAGATGAAAAATGGAAACATCAAAGAAGTAATTTATTCTTTTGATAATCGAACATCGAATAAAACTGTCAAACTAAGCCGCGTTTTTTACGATAAAAGAAATTTATTTCAATGTATCGCTAATTATATTCATTGATAATAAAAGTAAATAATTATAAAGAAATGCATTTCAAAAAGTCACAAATGTTGATGTTGATTTCGTGGTATGAAATAAGTCTTTTATTATTTAATTAGATCTACTCAATGAATTAAAATTAATAGAATTATAATTTGAAACTGGTCTCATTAAAATAAGGTTAAATTAATGTTTTAGAAAGTAAGGCTTTAAGAAGTAAACCTTTTTCTAAGGAAATCAGTCGTGCAATCTGCATTACGCTATCAGCTGTGGTCATTTATCATAGATTACGAAATGTCAAAGGTCAATATTATCTGATTTATTACGACCTTTTGCTCACATTAACCCATCCGTGAACATGGGTGGACGCATAGTGTAATTGGTCCCTAGAGTTATATCATTAAAATACGTAAGAAGAGACTCAAGTCTCGAAGATGAAACAAACGTATAGAGACGTATTTTCGTGTGAACTGTAAAGCCTCGACGATCGACCGTGAAGAAGATCCTCAGTACGAGGGAACGTACTTAATCTCTGGATTTATTATCGATCCGTATCGGGATTAAGTATTGAAAAATGTTGTCCACCAATAGGATGACTTGAATTTTTGACACCGACCAATCGGAATCGATTCAGTCGATAAGGAAATTCTTAGTCCGAAACACATCGGGTTATAATGTATACAATACTAATTGATATTATATGTAAATTTGTAACAATAAATAAATAAAGCGCAAGAAATACGCCTAATATATTTTGACATCCGAGATCTTAGGAAAATAAATATTGACCGTTGTATAATTGGATGCTACTCTACCTAATTCTTGTAATAAATTTCATATTAATTATACAACTGATAACTTGCTGATTGTCAATAGACTAAATGAAGACTGAATAAATACAAGGAGAACATGACACGTTCAAAAAGTACAAAATAGTCTTAAATGTCATCCTTGGATAAAACAATGAAGCCGTTGAAAAGCAGCTGTATTTACGAATGACAAGCATCAGCGGTATTTTTAATCAAAATCTTGTACACATGAGATCAATCTCTATTCAAGCGAGATTGGAAATCCAAAATCAAAGTTAATCAATAATGGCTTTTTAATACTGTCTATCATTATTTTAAATCTTTTAGTACATTTTTTTGTGGGTTTTACAGGTCATGTTTGCGGTAATTTGTTGAAGTCCAGTTTGACTTGTAACATAACCGGGGGCGAACTGCCTAACCAAACGAAAGTCAAGGAGAAAGTCTTTCAATGGTACTCGAACTCCCGTTCCCCAGGTTCAAAGGTCAGCACGCAACCGACTGCACCATTGAGTGACATATTTTATGCTTGACTTACTATTAATCGAGACGTTTATATATCAAAATATTAAAATGTCTTCTAATTATCGTCAGTTTTGTTCGTTAAGCTTTAGTCTTCGATGTACACAGTGGCTACGCATCTCTACTGATAAAAGAAATTCCCGAGATCACACTTTGTCATTTAAAATGAACGGTATTATGTTTATATTTTCGATAAATTAATTCATTTTTATTAGTAAAGAATTAAGGCATTACAAATGTATATATAGAAATAAATGCAAAATAAATCAGGGCCATAATATTACAGAGTTATCAGAAATTTAAAATCTATAATTGATTAAACTTTGAAGTTTTTAAATGAATACTGTTTTTCTTGCAAAATTCTTCCAATTTCCAATATTCGAAAAGATTTAAGTTTCCAAACTATGTAAGTGGGATTTCACAAATCACTAAACTTTAAATTACTTTAAAAAATGTAAATCAACTGAGGAACAATATTTAAATTTATCGAAACTAATACACTAATATACCCTCACCCCCACCCTCAGTTATTAGGATGTGTTTCTACAGGTGATCCAAAGTTAGGTGTGTTTATATCCTATCCAAACCTAGCCTAAGTTAAGGAAACACCTAATCTAACTCAACCTAACCTAACCTTAATTAGATTTTCAGTTCCATCGTTTCTTCGTTCATTTAGTATAAATATATTATTGATATTAAGGAGGTTATAGTTGATAGTCTCTGCATTAGGGGTGTCCATCTAGCGTTGGTTAGATCTTATTTTTGACGAATATATTGCAATATATTTCCTGGCAGTCAGTCTCTTCGGATACGTATGAGGTTGGAGTTCCTTATGCAGGGATCTTGCATATGTCCGCTTCTCTATGCACATTAATGGGGATAGTTGCTGATTATAGTATACCCTCGTTTTATATGATAATGAAGATGTCGATCAGCTTATGTTATTTGCGAATGATGGTCTGGTGAATATTTTTGAATGGTACAAAGTTTAATCGTCTTGTTGTCAATATTAAACAAATGCTATTTCAAATCGTATTGACGTGATTTTAATTCTGGAACTTAACGGTGAAGACAACATATTTACATAACCAACGTTTCGAACTTTTTGTCCATATTCAGGGTTAAAATAATTAAGGAATTTCATTTATAAAATGAAATAAAACATAGTTGAAAACTTATAATTAATTAAAAAAGCATATTATCTGGAGCATTTTTGTGCATTTTCAGATACGGACAGCGATAGAGTGAACGAAAGTATATATACTGTATATCAGATCTGATCAGATGCTAAACATAAAATGAAAAGATTACGATAATAAGAGAGAGATGGAACTGAGATCTTTATTTAGATTAGTAGAGAGAGACATTTAATATATAAGTTTTCAATTACAAATAAGTTGTTTACTTTTAATAGACTTTTTATTTTAAAATTTGTGTAGGACAGGTTAAGTTTACATTTGAAGCAATGGTCACGTATAGCGGAGTTTTCAGCTATAGATAAGGTTGTCTATATTATATGGGAGACTGATTCCCTGTGTCCATCAACGTGACCTTTCAATATGCGAGGGATACAACCCATATATCATCCTAAAGTATATTTAGGACATGTAAACATGTAAATATTTGAACCCGTCAATCCATATAAAATATAATCTATTTTTATGCTAAAGATTCATCTATTCATTGATGCGATCAATACTATACCATATACATGTTCATTTTTCAATATCTATTGCAGTTGTTTATTTGTCAATTTTCAAGAGGGATTACATTAATCACTGAGCGGACGTTTGATGATGACCCTATACGAGGAAACGTAGTTAATCTTTAGATTTCGACTCCTTATATTTAAGTATTTTAGATTAGTTTCACTTGTAAATTGGTGTTTCAATATATTTGTTTGCATTTTGTCTCTCTCTCTCATATACTATAACTACTACATGGGAACTGTCAATATATAAGACAGTTATACTTGTGAAAGAGACAAATAGGTTTTTCATATTCACAAGTGTCAAACATCGTAGAAGTCTTCGTTCTCAAGTTAGAGCTCTCTAATTTTCCTAACTGGATTGTTCAGCTATTTATTGACATATGCTAAACCAATATGTCAATTAAATTATTAAATTTTGTTCTAGGCTATGTTATATATTTTAAATAAATTAATCAAATATCTTTGTAAATGAGAATAATAAAGCTATATAACAAAATATGGTTTAAGACGATGCAGATGTGAAATTATATTCTTAACGTCATACTCGTATACATTTTAAATTGGATCTTGGAAAACTTAATTACCAAGGAATTTAATAAGTATTTTAATTCCATTTCTATCTCTAGAAATGATAATATACAACTTATACTAAACAATTATAATAAATCTATATTCGTCTACCAATCATCATTTTTCGAAGATTTGAAGATAATCAAAAATCTTGATGACAATAAAAGCAGGGACATGTAGTTAAATTTCGAAAGTATACAGCAGATGAAATATATCCCATAATATGTAAACTATTTAACTTAGGTGGTGTAAATGGTATGTATTTACTAAAGAATTCGAAAAAATTCCTGTATTTAAAATAAAGAATTCGAAGCAATTGAGCAACTAGAAACCAATTTCGTTTTTGTTTCTATTGGCTATACTCGAACGATATGGTGTACGAGGACCAACACTTGCGCTTATAACCTTCTACATTTCCACAAGCAGAAAGCACCATATATTTATAAATAGTCATTTCAGAAACAGTACAGGACAGCTGTAGTGGTCCACTGTTTTACCTAATTTATACACATGGCAAAAACAATAATGATACAATATTATTTTATTTGCCGAGGGGCGAGGACACAGCTTTGGCTAAGCAAGGTCTGAGTCTGACATTGCTACTAAACTCATTGAATTCTTATCTGAGAGATATTTTCGATTGGAGTAATTTTAATAAACTCTTTATCAATTTAACTATACTGTGTGGATATTTTTTCTCGAATAAAAAGATGGATGTTAATGCTTGTTTGTCCCGCGATATGTATATAAGTAAAATGAGATTTTCCTCGGATTAGTTTACTTGATTATGTCATATATGGACTCGTTGTATGGGGTGGTACTTTTTAGAAGGCGCCTCTGCGCGTCACCTCAGGGACTTACACAACAAAATTACTAATAATTTATCATCTGACTTGAATAGAAGCAGTACCAATGTACAGTCGGATCGATTTACGAAAGAATGAACATTCTAAAAGACACTGACATATACTGTATATAAAGTAAAAATTTGTTACTTCCTATTATTGGCATTCAAAACTTCATAGGAAATAACAATTTTATGGTCTCTAACACACTATATTCGAGAGCACCATTGTAGCTGAATAGTGAAATAAATATTTAATCTTGTTTCCAGAAATAATATTGGTCAAACTACATAAGGGAATCTGCGAATGGAATAATCTCGATAAGACTGAATATTCGCCTAACTTCAAACGATTAAAATTGAACAGAGAAACTCGAGTTTTATTCAGGATGAATTTGTACATTCGACAATTTAGTTTTTTATGAGTATTTTGAACTCTATAATGGCTTGACATTGAAACTAAGACCATAAATGAGTTTCATCTAAGTTCTTCTATTATTATATAATACCAATTTATCTCACGTAATTATGAATTTATATATCAATATTTTTTATGAATAAATCATTTTTATTTTCATGTAATTATAAAATGTGTCTTCCTCTAGATTCTAGAACATAAGAGAGGAAGTAATCAGCGAACTCTTAATTAGAAATCTTCTTCACTTTTAACTTTTAGAAAGTGCGTCCACCGAACAATAGAAAGTATCAGGACCCTAATATTAGAAATTGTGCAACCGTTAAATTATAATTTTTTCGTCATAGACGGAATTTGAAATTGTCTCTATGCCAAAACCTTTAAAACTGTTAAAAAAATGTATCCAAAGCTTAATTAGAAAATGGCGCCATCATAATATTTGATAATTATTCATCATATCTATTTAGAAAGTATCGCCATCGTAACTTTAGAAAGTTTATCCATCGTCAATGTAGAAATTGTCTCCATCGTAACTTCATAAAGGGTCTCCATCGTAACTTTAGAAAGTATTTCCATCGTATCTTTAGAAATTATCTTGACAATTGCTCAAGAAGACAGTAGCTGTTATTGGAACTCGATTACTGAAACGTTTAAAAACAAACGTTGTTTATATTGACTTTTAAAATGAAAATCCGTCATTTATGATACACTCTCAATAACTCACGAGACACGTATTGATGATGGCGGTAGAGCAAACTTATTAGAGGTTCAGCTTTCCCTCTCGATCTCAGGTCCGCCACCGCACCATATATTTTGTCACATCAGGTTCTATAAAATTTAATAAAATATACAAACTTAAAGAACAAAAATTTGTAATCTTCTTGATTGCTTTTATTACCAATAATAAATCAAATATTAAATGAAGTTTTAAAATAATAAATCTTTATTTTGTTAATTTATTGCTATTAAAATGCGAACAGTTTTATGAGAACAGAAAATATATCAACTTGTATTATGGACCCTTGCAGCAATTTTTCGAAAATAAATTTATTGAAGATCTTAAAAAGTCATTCGATTTTGTATATTTGATCATAGAAGCATCTTTTGTTTCCGTTTCATTGTTGCTTCTAAGACCAAAATTTGGTCTTTGTTATTGGTTTGTGAGTATTGAAATGGAAAATATTTAGATGTAGTGTCCTACGATTTGATTCAATTTGTTATTTTTGCTTTCGTTTCTATTCGTAGTTGTTGTTATTGATTTGATTTTAAAGAATTCTCTACAGATCGTGTCTTATATGTGCAACTTTATTACGTAAATGTTATTAGAAAAGCGAATCAGATTTGTATGATTCCCTGTTCTATCGTACTAATGGACTTTTAAAATAATCTGAATAAAAATAAGAAGCTTATTTGTTGAATATTGAAATTTTGCTTTCAAATAAAAGAATTTCTAATCCTACATAAAATAATTTGAAAACAATATTTACTTAAAAATCTACACTGAAAACAATATATCTTGCATTGAAATAAAGTTGATCTTCGTTGAATGAAGTACGGTTTAATTGTATTTTTTATAACTATTTCGGTGCAGGGAAACCATGTTGAAATTTCATTTTAAGGCAGACCCTATTTGGCATTTTGTGTACGAATACAGAAGCTTACCTCCATATTATAACGAAGCAAGTTTTGTAAAAATATTTAAAATTAAATTGATGTTGGAATGAATTTGGGCTCTTGATATTGAATTAATTAAGTCTATCAAGTCAAATAATTATTTTATATTATTAGTTTGTGACAAGTAAAAGACACTTGTCGTATATTACTTTATTGTTTGTAAGTACAACGTATTGTATTCCTTCTATATACTCAAATACTGAGCAGTTCAATGATGATCTTGTTCTTGTTCATTTTAATGAACTTTATCATTACGGTTGATCAGTTTAAATTACGACATCCTTAAGGAAGAATTCAATTATTCTGAAGATTAAAAAATTGATTGAAAAGCAAAATATTTTACATTCTTACAACACTTACTTCAAGACTTCCAAAGATTGGATTATTAATTTGAGAATATCATATGAGAAATTATTCAGAATATTATAATTTTATTCCAGTTAATTAATTTAAAGGATCAGGTTCTAATGAGACTTTTCAAACTGCTTTCTTCACAAAGTAAATTTTTTTAAAAATATTTTATCTGTAAAATAATTTTGATTTAACTAAGTATTCTAGAATGGCTTAAACCGCCTAAATGTATGTCTTTTAAAATCCTCCTGATTTACAGTAGATTATTTGGAATCCGGACATAATCTCCCCCGAAGACAAAATCCACCCATAATAAAGGTTAGGTTTTGTTAGGTTAGGTTAGGTTTTGTTAGATTAGGATAGGCTAGGTTAGGTTAGGTTATTATGGGGGGATTATGTCCTAGATGCTTATTTAGGGTAATTTCTTGAAAACAATATTTTAAAATTGATCTATTTAAGTATAGCAATTTTATGTATTGTTTTCTTATGCCTATCGTCTAAATATGGATTTCAAAAAGTACAAATCATCTACTGACTACTATTTTAAAGACAAAAAGCACAAGATTAGAAAGAATAAGAAACCAGGATAAAAATCTCTCCATAAGTTCGCTGCCAGAAATAATTATATTTTATCTTTCTAATCTTTCGTTTGTTGTCATACTTTTTAGGATGAAGAGAAGAAGAGACTGTTATAGTATTTATAAATATTTGTATTTATTTAATAAGTATATACAGTCGCTAATGCGTTTTAACCATAAGGTTATCTATCCTCAGGCCATGTTGCTTTACAGAAAGTATTAGAAAAATTAAAGAGTAGCAGCAAATTATACAATATTACAACAGTAAAAGAGTCGTTATACAAAGTCAATTCAATTTTCAGCGGACACTCATGAGTTCAACGACAACGAAAACAATGAAAAAAAAAAGCTGACAGAAACGAAGAATACAATATTAATTCCTGTTGCATGTTTGCATTCAATTATATAAAATTAATTAAGAAGCAAATATCAAAGGAGCATTATTACAAGATGTAAAATCTCTCGTAATAATGCTGTATTACAATTATAATTGGTCAAATTCGCTCACAAATGAGTGTATAGAAGAGACATGTAATGATAAATATTTATTGTAAGAATGAGGTGGATACAGTCATTTTGATACAAAAAAATGGAATATAAATATGTCTTTCATCTTAAAAGCCTATTTATTGTTAGCTTGGAGCTCTTCAGGCAAGATTTGGTTTTATCTACATTAGGTATTGAATTTCATACGGAACTAACAGATCTGTCACAGATTTGAGTATATATAGGAGGAATACAATACGTTGTACTTACAAACAATAAAGTAATATACGGTAAGTTTCTTATATATACTTGTCACAAATGAATTATATAAAATAATTTTTTGACTCGATAGACATATATAATTCATTCAATATCGAGAGTCCAAATTTATTCCAACATCAATTTAATTTTCGATAGTATTATAAAACTTGCAAATAGAATTTGAAAAAACTTTTCATTTTCTCATCACGGTGAGGTATCCATATGTAAATGAAGGGAGAGTTGCTTGGCCATGCATGATATGAGACGACAGTGTTTGTTTATTTGATGACTTTTCTTGAATATTTAATGGTTTACCCTAAAAATACTGTAATTATTTATTTATTTCCATTTGAAAGAATCTAGAAAATGGAATTTAATAGATGATTCAATTATATATATCACAACCGAGTTGTTCTTATAACGATGCAGAAAATGATCAAGTTGACAATCGCATCAATTGATCACTTTTTACGATCCTTAATTAAAAATGAAGAAGGTCATTAAAATAAATAAATGTTTGGCACATTAAATTGTTTAATTAATTATAGCGAGAAATGAATTTTATAGTCTATTCAACGTCATTTCTTGGATGTTAACGGAGCCAATAAAGAAATTAGGTTTTAAAAACTCCATTAAATTTATCTTTATAATTTACTTAATGTTTTCTGACCGGAAATTTCAGATTTTTATAAGTTAGTTTTATTCCTTTTTGTAATTTGCTTAATTAAAATGATTATTATGACTTTTTTATATCAAGAATAGATTTAACCACTCGTAACATTGGTCAGTTATCAAGTATAGATTTAACCACTCGTAACATTGGCCAGTTACTTATTTATTTATTAAGTAATAATTTGATTACACTATCTAGAGCAGGGGGTGAGCCTTCTGTGTCTTATGGTAATAAATCCAAATTTCTATAAAATCCACAAATTCCAAGCACTAGTTAATGCTAATGCAACTCCCTGATAACTATTAATTTAAATAATAGTAAAATTTATATAATAATAGTAACACATATTGACTGCGGCCTCACTGACGGCGTCAAATTTCAATGTGACCTTCACATATAAAAAGGGGTTCCCCATCCCTGATCTAGAGCAAACAAAATGCTATATATCTTAAAGGAGCGATATGATGTAATAAGTTTTGACTCTTTTTTATACATTTAAGAGCCATTTGTGATTAATTTAGGCTATGTTGGAACGGTTCTCTTCTTTATCATGAAATTTAGTTTATTTTTCTATTGGGTAATTATTTTTTGGATTGTTGACAGAAGCCGTCTACATATATATTTTCCATTAGAAAAAAATGACGTGACGACCAGTTAATTAAAAAAGATTATTCGCCCCAAGCTGTTAATTGGACAAAATAAAAATATTTCCAACGTTAAACGAGATTATAAAAATATTATTTTTTCAAAAATCTTCTTCGATAGATGAATTTACTTGAAAATTTTCCCAATTTAAATTCAATTTTTAAAATATTCTTAAAATTAAACAGGAAAACGCAGATTTTTTATATATTTAATGGGTGCACGTCGATATTTTTTATTTAATATTTTTATTTCTGCTCTTGAAGAATATAGAAAAAAATTGTTGATTAGAAAAGTATTTTTTTTATCTTCTAAAATCGGAGAGCGAGAATCGAGAAAGTTCGTTAAACAAACACGAATGTTTTGAAATATTTCGAGTCTTGCAATTACGATATCAAAAATATCAGAGAGAATTGTCATGTCAAAGTCTAGATAAATGTTATCAATTTAAGTTTTTTTATAAGGCTATATTTATTTATTTCGTTACGATCGTTCAATTAGAAATTGTTTTGTTGGATCAATAGTGACAATACTCAAATGCATTTTTCTGGAAATTTCGTAAAAAAGAAAAACCTATCTTGTAGATGTCATATACAAGATAGATTATCAGCGAAAATATGAATATAGATAGCTCGATTAATCATTTTTTTTGCTTGTATCTTGTTATAACAAACTATTATTAAAATTATCTCGTTTAATATTTACTTTTTAGTATCGTTTAATCAGCGATGTATAGAAGATTTATAGTATCATTGAAATGCATCCCATTTTAATGTGTTTAGTATTTTGAGATCTTATGTATTCTAGGATCAAGTTAAATCAAATATTTTATGGTAGTTTTATAATTAACACATTTATATTACATAAGTTTATTTTTATTTATCTTTAGTGAACCAAAATTTGATCAAAAGATCATTGTAATTATAATGATCAGTGCTCCTTTCTAGTTTCCTGTAAAAAAACTAACATTAAGTTTAAAAGTTCAAAATATATTGTATATAGTTTGTAATATAGTTCGTACATAAATCTATCATATTAATATTTGTGTCATATTTAGAAAATGAACTATCCATTATCGTGGTAGGAGGGCGACTTTAATATCGATGCATTTGATAGTTGTTCTCGTATTGTTATGATGTTCACGCACATTATGTCATCATATATATATAGTTTGGTCTTCTCCATTAATAGATTATTTTTGACACAACCTTACTGAAGATTCTAACTCTTATGGTATGTACCATATTATACCAGATTATATGGGAATTCGTATTCGTTTTGGTAACCATAATTCTCCTACCGAAAATACTAGAATAACTTTTAAAGATTTTAGTTTGGCAGAAATAGAATTCGGGATTGTTTGGGGTAATGGATTCGCTTGCTTGTTTGCTTGTCTGGTTTTGAATCTGATGACATCAACGTGGAAACTTCTAGATTCCTTACGTGGATGGAGTATTTGGCAAATATATCTTTTCCTTGGAGGATTAAGTTTGTAGCCAACAGACGGGCTGCTGTATTATTACGTATGGTTCCTATAGGCAATACTGTAACCTGTTCAAATGTTTATTGAAAACTGCAGATCGTAACTTCAATAAAAGGCCACTCGAGTCTGTTGGTGGTGATTCCAATAAATATTGGAACATTATTTATGAAATGTTTGGAAAAAATAGAGGCCTGAGGTCTGATAGGTTTAAGATTGGTGATGATATTAGGGCGGTTATATCTGATGCATTTGGTGAGTTTTTTTCTAAGATCCCTCATGATGTCTGTGTTCGGCTCCCTCAGTCTGTAATTGATGGCCTTCGTCATGTTGTTAATGTGCAAAATTCCATTTATTGTGCTCATCAGTTGGTGATGAGGAACTCTTCCGGCGAAGCAAATTTGTTCGTTGTTTAATTTATACTTAGATAAAGGGGCCTACCCTGATATACTGAAGACTGCCAAAGTTATTGTACAAATAATTAATTATACACAATATTTTAATTTCTTATTATATAGAGAATTGCTACCGGTACGGTATACAGAATTACGAACAAAAAATGTCGTATATAGAGCGCATCTAGGACATATTCCCCCGAGGACAAAATCCCCCGCGGATTTTCTAACTTAACCGAATTAACTAAACCTAACCTTTATTATGGTGGGATTTTGTCCTCGGGGGGAATATGTCCGGATTCTATATATAGCATAGGCCTAAAACATACGGTACAGTACGACGCATTTAAAATCTTATACAGCGAAAACAAAGAACCCACAATGCCTGACAAAAACGGTGCCAAATAATTATATATAAATTAATAATTTCTGTCGGTATGCCATTTACGATAATCAGGATTGTGTTTAAGCTTCTTTATATTCAATAAATATGAAAACAGTTCAGTATTTAATAGGGTATTTAATGAACCTATTTTCTCCAAGATATATACAGTAATTGGTAACAGAATATTACAGCGTCCTATATGGAGACTTATTTGAAAAGCCGGGGGAACAATTCGAGATACCGAAGGCAAAGCTCAACACAGTAGGACTCGACAAGTGCGTCTCTATATATTTGTGTGCTTTCCAATTTCATCGTGTCACAATATCGCGAACAAATTAAATACAGAATTCTGAGTTCCCCACTTCAAGCAACTTGACACAGTTCTCTGCAATTCACACATTTCAACAAGACGGAACAAAACTATACGAGCATTATTCAACAAAGAAAAACGAACATTAAGAAGAACTCGAACAAAGCAAGATCTTATATGCAATTTATGAATTTATGAATACGTCATAAAATCTAGTTTATTAATTATATAAAAAAATAAATAAATGAACGGCCGCCCATGCGCCCGTCTTTGAGTGAATGGTGCCGTGGGCATCGACTGTGCATATAAAGACCTCATTAAAAAAGGAACATTGTAATTGAAGGACTCTTTTTAAATCACTATTGACGTTTCATTGTAATTCTTTGTATCATTGACAATAAATCAACAAAACATATTGGATACAATTTACTCTCACAACTTTTTCCACTCGACGTCATTCATTTATTTTTAGATTCAAATGTAGATTTTATGTAGGTATTTTACATATATATCTATTATATATTATATCCATTCACATGATACATGCCTATTGAACGAATAATAAATAAATAAGAAAAAAAGGAAGAAAGGAAGAATGAATGATTATAAGCGACCTTCTCCTCTCGTTGTAATAGTATTCAACTGTCAATCATAAATTACGAGCCTTATAACTTAGTCTAATCTAATCTGTTATTTATTTTTGATTTCGTTAGAGTTTTTAACCGATAAGATTTATGACGATTTCTTGCCTTTCAACAAAATTGTTTTGCTTTCAAGATAAAAAAAATGGTGAAAATAAATGTTTCTTCCAAATTTGGTCCCATAAAATATGCATCAATAAATTAATTAAAGTTATTAAAAAGTTTCTATTTTTACTAACAATTTAATAGAAAGTCCGAATATATATATATATATATATATACTCAGTTGACTGTTATTTATGTATCGTAATTGTGTGATTACATTGAATAAGTTATATAAAAATGTCCTTAATTGCATATCGATAAATTTGTCGAAGTAAAGTTAGAAAGTTCAAAATAGTCTCAAACTGTTGTTACCATTTTTGAAACTGCTCTTTGCCTGCATATTAAAAAAGCTACAAGCACCCATTCAAGTGTTAAACTTACCCTGCACGATGTTATAAATCTTCTATATTCACTTACTGGTATCTGAAATATAGAATTAAATTGTGTGAAAATGCATTTCATATTTACTTGTATTTTAATGTTTAATATTTTATAAAAAATGAAACTTAATCCAAAAAAGACGAAACTTAATCCAAAAATTGCTGATCCATAGAATAATTTTAAATTGCTCTTAGGAATCAAATCGTCCACTCAAAAAGAATAATATTTTTTGTAACTATTCGATCATTTTACAAACTAAAAGTTATTGAATAAAATAATATATTATATGAATAAAATATGAGAAATGAGAAATGATTTATTGACAAAAAAAAATATTACAATACATTATCAAATAAGTACCACAAAGATTTAGAATTACAGATTAAATTATCAGTTTTATATACTTGTTATAATCCTCTTAAACCTATCTAAGTAT
>JAJNBT010039026.1:0-10650 GCA_028455955.1 Notopais sp. p TS-2021 | reverse complement strand
GGCATATTTTCTTAGTTATCCTTAACCCTGTAATTTTCTTTCAACTATGAAGAAAACTTTTGTGAAGGGGATATAAATATAAATAATTAATGACACTTTTAAGAAATAATTTCGCTTTACAAATACTTAGTTATGCTGTTCAGCCTGTTCTGAATTTAATAAATAAGAAAATACTTTACCGGTGTTAACTTTTTTTAATTTTTCTTTGTAATTTGTATACAAATACATAGTTATGATCTTTGGTTTAGATATTTAACCTGAGTGTTAATTAAAGTTCTATATTCTACTTTCAATTATGATACTTTAGTTCGTAATCTATTTATTGTTAATAAAATAAACCTTGTGCATGTAGCTTACTTTATATCAGTGTATAATGATTTAAAATAATAGTTATCATATATATATGTTAAAACGATAACTTGGACCTATATGTGTAAGATTCATATATTTATATTCAGTACAAAAAGGCATGAGAATTGCCAATTGTTTATCTGAACACGTATAAATAGCTCTAAAATTGTCCTCGGCATTTTCGGTCGACAGTTATTTGCTTGGAGAAGTGAAAAGTTTTTTTGGTGAATATTTTTGAGCAGTATTGATAGTTGATTTATTTCCTAGACGAGTAAATTTTATTTATCCACCTGTTATTCGAGGCATTCTGACGTCCATCATTGGTGCGGACAATTTCGTTAGCCAATTATCGCATGGTGGAATTTATCATCGCTTATTGATCGATTACGAAAGACTTTTTAATCGTCGTGTATGAGCGGTTCTCTTTATCACTTCATCACCCAGAATTGATGTTCATGATCTATCTATAAATCCGATTTTCGCACGACCTACAGAGGTCAGTAGCTATGAGGTCATGGCATTTCAAGAAAGAATTTCAGGTCTTTTACATTAAAAAGTTTCGTACCTTAAATATTAATTAATCCATTTATAATGTTCAAGATTATACCGTAAATAAATGAAAGTTTCTGTCTTCACAATTTAAGTCACAAATTTTCTAACTGAAAGGATGAATAAAAAGACTCGTACATGCTTATGCATACAGAAACGTGACCATTCATAACTCGCTTCGTGGCAAGGTCATTGCTCGGTTAGAAAAGATCAGCAGCTATAGTCGCCTATAAATAGCACTTTCATGCAGCATCATTCACAGGTACCATAATAGGGTAAGAAAGAATTTTTTTATCAATTTACAAGTTACAGCCATAGCACAAAATCTCCTATAGAAGAATACAAAAAATCCCAACGATTCACATTGGATCTTGGCAATAAAGAAACAGTTTTATATGACATTGGAGTTGATTCCTGTCTGGTTGAGACATTCTCGAGCAGCGATTAATTAAAAGCAATGAATGATGTATCATGCTGATCGTCGGGTTTTTGGCAATGAGCCACTTCTGGGTCAGTGTAAACAAGTTGATTTGCATGCTGTCTCGTTATATAGCACAGTTCTTTGAGTTATAAAAAGAAATGTAGGAGGCCAGCTGAACAAAAAAAACAAGTTCTTTACTTTAATAGATATTAGAAACGTTACCTAGCGATGTAGTTAAGAGTTGATTTTAAAATACCAATTCGGGAAAAAATTGTACGTTCATTTTATACACCGTATATATTATCGACTGTGCATGAAGACCTTAACTACGTTGTCTCGTACTTGGGTACTGCTTCACGTTCGTCGTCAACATGTACGACATACGACAGACAGTACAGATATTTTTTTAAATATTCAAAATGCTTTTTAGTGATAAAAAATTAGATTTGAGATATTTAACTACCCTAGCGTCAGCAACAACAATTCAGTAATATGAAATATATATAAAATACTTCATAGTTCATTAAGAACAATTACCATTTAATAATAATTGTGGTTGCACTTTTATAATTCGATATTAAGGAGCATTTATCTTGCATATATCTTAATATACAATAATTGAATAAGGTTTTACGAGGAAGGTGAAAGAATCTTTTGTGTCTATCAAAAATACAAGTTAATAATTGTTTTACATGCTTCCAAATCCCCTATGGAACAAAGAAGGAACATCTTTATCAACCAAGCAACAAATGACTAACCTACTTTTGCTTTAGAAAGTGAAATAAATTGACTGCTTTATAAGTCAAGCTTTATAAGGTATTGTCAATGATCACTTTAATGTCCAACTTTAATTTTAATATATTTTTGAGAAAGTTATTCAATTCATAATGTCTGCATTTTTACGGATCAGAGTTGTGGTGTAAATCTTCTTTAATAAAATTCATTCTAGGATTCCATAGCGCTATAATGAACATTTTAAGTTTCCCTTTTTGCCTTTTACATTGAAAATCATGAATTATGTTGTCAATTGAACATGTAACATTTGAATGCACTTGAAATGAAATAAATTTAATTATTCTGCCTAAGAAACTTCAATAAATAATTTGAAAATTCCTTCATAGGATCTGTGATGATGAATATTATAGTAGAAAGGGAAAATAATCTTATTACGTCGCTTTGTAGTTATTTTAAAATTCCATCTTTTATTGTCAAAATATTGATTGACCACTATGATATAAACGATTATGTATACAAATTATTTGAATGCTATTCAGTCGCGAATCATTTTGCATGTACAAGAAATTAAAGAATATTGAGATATTCTATATTTACTATTAAATCTATATATAAATAATGATCAGATTTATAAAATCAAATATACACTATGTTATTTATTAACCAATGATCCAAACGATTTATCGTCTTTATTTCGAATTACAATATTTTCAAGACAATTTCTTTGAAAAACAAAATTTCGAATTTCATCGAAACATAAAAGGCAAATACAGTAATAAACATTTTAAACAACTATTTTTTTAATGTTAAATATATGTTTTCTTATATACAAAAGACCTTTTATTTATTAGCCAAAAGTCCTATCTAACGACACGACATTCAACATAAACCTAACCTAACTATTTATTAATATTCAATGCATTTCTTTATATAATATAATTTTTATGTTTTAGAAGAAAACACTATATATTTTACACGTGATCAAATAAACGATTATTTTGCAGATATATAATGATAAAAATACTTTAAAATGTGGAAAGAACACGGAGGTGCAACATATTAACAAGTTATGAACACCTATATTATATATTGTATACGACATTGTAAATGAAAGTGTATAGTTGTCTATTGTTTAATATTGTTAATAATCTTCCTTGTATTACGAGTAAATTGCAGAGACGAGTTCACGACAAAAAAAGTTTAAACGTCGACCGCCGCAATGTGAGTTTTATAATTGTAGGTAACGCAACCATTACAGGTCATGTTCGTTAGCTCGGGTGGTCTGTAATGAAATCTATTATCACCTCTATCCAATTGATAATCCGCCAAGAGTTTAATTGTATGATCGAAGGATCTCTCGGATAAATTGGCCGCCAACTTAAGACTCGGGTCATGTACCGCTCCTATCAAGAGGGGATCGGCAAAGTTAAGTTTGGACCAAGCCGTTCTCAACGATTCCCCTCTGAAAAATCCGTGGAAATCTTTAGGGCTCTTAGGAGGATTGTTGGTGGCTTTCAGAACGTTTTCCAGTCAATCCTGATGGGAGAATTGTTAAATGATTGAACTTCCAAAATCTCCGTGAGAAGATTGGTTGATAAATTGTCACAACCAATCAGAAGCACGTTAGATCTTCTTAGGTTATTTTGGCAGCGTGTGAAGCCGAAAATATTTTTGACTCGATTCTGTCTAGAGAAGTTCAGTCCCGTAATCCTTTCACAAAGCAAAAAAGGCACATAAAAAATGACCTATTTCTTATTTAATCGCTGTAGACCGAATTTATGGTCAAACGAAACATTCTTAATGTTCATTATTTTATTTGATACGTAATTGGTCCGAATTGGAAGCTTTTATATCCACTTGTTCCTATAACTTTTGTCCACTTGTTTCCATAACTTCAGTCCATTTAATTCTAGAACTTCAGTCCACTGATTTAACTTTCAAAACTTTTATTTGTGGTCTTGTAAGAAGGACCCAAGTCACAGTTGGCAACAAAATTTTTTTGACTTTTACATCAAAGCTCATTATCGTAAAAAGCGCATTTTTTTTTTAACCGAGAATTTCTCTCGCTCGCAACATAGAATCTATCAAAGTCAGGATGTGACTTGTAATTGAAAACCAACGTCAATAAAACATTGCAAATTTTATCTGCTATACATAAAAATTAACTTTATTTGAACATGCTTTAAAATGATGATAATAAATAAATATTCATTGTCTATTACGCTTATCAGAAAATGAAGAATACAAAATTTGTTCATTTTAATTTATGTGCGAATAATTCAGTGATTTCATCTGTTACAGCATCTAAGTTACAGATAATCAAAACAATAATAGAATAATTGTCAAGTGTTTTATTAGTGAATGAGATAATTTCTTACCATAGAGATTATGTAGCACATATATTATTTAACTGCTCTATAGTGATCACACAAATTTTGAGTAAATTTCCAAAATTTTCACATTTTTAGTCAGTTTTCACAAATGTATATATTTTTCGTATATGTTTTCGAAAATTAAACGTTTTTTTTTTGAGGAACAACAACTAGTCGAAGAAATATGATTAATGATGATTAAAAACTATATTTTTGTCCTGCTATTGTTACATCGTATACATTATAGTTATTTGAGCGTTAACTAAAATAATTATTTATTAATCTTTACAGCCTTATTGTACTTGAAAACAGTTTTAGGAAGTTGATGTAGATGTTAGATAATCAATTACTTCTGTTGAGCCATCAAACTAGAAAGAATGTATACGATAGCAAGCCCATTATTTCCACTTGAAAAGAGAGCCTCTCCCTACCCTTACGTAGGAAGTTTATCGTAATTTATCATTCTATTTTTATACCTACTCTATGGATGCATGAATATACAGATTATAGGCAGGTGCACACGGCCAAATATCGTGTGCATGACCAGACAAGTGTATACATAACGTGCCGGTTCTGTGTTTAGTGTTTACGATATGTAAAGTATATATATCAAGCATTGCAGAAGACCATCGGTTAAACACTTGAAGTATGGTGATAAATCGAGTAATAATAGGTCCCCTGGTATCTGCACTGATTAGATCACTTCAAACGAGTGACAAATTTATCTGTTTATTAGTAAAGATTAAATCGAAGTCTAAGAACCATCAATAATAGTAGTTTTAATAGACGTATTTTCGTGTGTATTCTAAAACACTCCAGAAAAGAATCAGTTTATTGAGGAAATCGACTCTGATTGGTGTTCAGCAACGGTTCAAGGTTTTCTATTGGTGGACAATATTTTTGAATAGTCTACTCCGATCCAGATTGGTTTATAGTGAACACGAAATTGCGCCTAATGTCTATGTATTAAATGTGTCATATTCATATGCATCCACCCAATAATCTTCGATGTGAAACTATAAATAAGTGTTGAAGTAGACATAATAAAGTTGCATTAACGTCTGATAATATTTAGTTGTTTTTAATTGATTAAGCAGGTACATACGTTTATAAGGACTTGTTTCATAAACTTCAGAATATATAGAAATAAGAAGTGAAGACATATGTTGCTGACTATAATTCACGAATAACATGTCCTTATAATCTTACAGAATAAATTACAATTAATTAATAATGATGATTATGTTAAACAAGCGTAAGATTTATTATTTCGATTTGTTTATTTAATAATACAAATAAAACTATATATATACTTCTTAATATTGAGATGCGACTGATGCAAGAATAAGGAAAGTTAACAAAATTAAGGACCCAAATATTTCCTTTCTTATTATTTTTCATTTGAGCTAAGAAACAATAAAATAGTGATTTTTTATGTCTCAAAATGAATGACCAGAAGAGACTGACTTAATCAGAGAATATCCGAACAAGGGCTTCTCTATTCACTTTCTCATGTTCAGAACCTGTGTGATTGATCGGTAGTCCAAGTCGCGATTGCAGGGAAGTGCCACTACAGAAGTCATGCCTCGATTAATCAACTTTCAGAATCATAGAGGATTTCTTGTTCTTAGACATAGAGTCGTCAGGAGTAGACGGTAATGCAATGGTAAGGTCAACCAATGCACCGAGGATATATAAACAGAGTCCCGACATACCGTGTATGTATGACGCATGGATATATTCTTTTGCATGAATGCACCTCTCTTGTTCACGCGGCTTAAAAAGTTGACCTAGCAAAATTGATCAAAAGTTAACCGCTATAGTTTCTAGACACTAGTCTAATTTTTGCAATGTTTTTAAATTTATAAAATATTTTTCATTCTTAAACACTCATTGGCATATTTTTGATAACAACTGAATATTGAATCTTGTTATTCTGATTAATAAACAAAATAATCATGTTTTTCAGTTCCGACTCATCATTTTACAGTAAGTTAAGAATAATGCAAGTACCCAGCGAATTCATCAACAAATACAATTCAGCCAATGGAAAATTATATAAACCCAAGTATCCAGTTAAATTATAATCAATTAAAAGTGGATTGATTTTCAACTTCAAATCTTACCTTCGAAATTTATGTTCGGCACATTTGCATATTTATTTCAAAATGATTTATAGATATATATATGGTCTATAACTGAGATTTATTTCTCGTATCCTCACATATAAATTGCTAGTTTTCTCCAAATTCTCCTACTTCACATATCAAGTTGAGAATCGTATGCAATTTGAATAATCATTGAAAAGATTAAAAGCTGAAATATAATTATTTATCCCCTTTTTTATTGGCATTTTATCTGGATTTATACATGTAAATAAGCTACACTCTCGGTCGGTATTCGATCCCCAATCAATCACTTTTAGAAATGGTCAAAAAAGATAGAATTTCTAGCCACAACCAATGAATCAAGATATCTATCGTATATTGATTATCCAATTGAAGATCTTTATCCGATTTTATATTTTGATTCTTATTTCGTATTTGGTATTAACAAAAGTAAATCTATTTAGAACAATAAGGCTCGAAATCTAATTTATGTAAAGAAAACTTTGTAATATATTTACTTATATAAAATATAAATTTGTTTGTTTATAGATCAAGGGTTCCCTAACCATACGTACCGGTATGTATCAACGGACCCCTTTCGAGATCAAAAATATTTGGTTGGACCCCATGTATAAAACTATAAATATGTGACGTTAATTTAAATATGAAAATTAGTTTCAGCCAGTGAGCTACAGACATCAGTTTGTGAACTACGGTACTGCTAGACAGGCTTGAATAAAGTGGGTGTTGATTAGTTATTTTATAAATAAATCATACAAGTCATTCTCGAGGAAATCGAGGCTTTAAAAGCTGTATTCTCCAATTAAAACAGGTCGATAATGGTCAGTGAAAATCTAGTACGGTCTATTTGTGTTTCTTCAGAATATGATATGCAATTAATTAGATTAAGAATGTCCTCAATCAATTATTGTTTGGCTTCTATAATATTCAAGTCATTTTACGAGTGATATTCTAATGAATAGTAGATTATGTAGAACTATACAAAATATATTTTAAATAACAATGTGAAAAGCTAGAAGTCTAAAGGCGAGGAAGTAACCTACTATTATAGAATAAATAAAATTTCCATTTTAACGCATTAAATATTGAAAATGTCATAATTATTTGCACGGAAATAAATATTATTTTTTAAGTATAAAATTGAAAAAGAATTTCGTTATTTCGCACCAAAAAGAATTAGAATGAAAGAAGTTCTAAAGAACTCGAGTATTGTACAATCTAGACGGCATGCTGTTCTCTTAGAAATTTTAATAACATGATTGATCGCGACTCGAAATTATAACATATATGTTCATGTGAATAGGAGTTGACTGGTGGTCGAGTTATTTTTAACCAGCCTTGTCACTTGTCAGTTAGCAAAATGGAATTACACATAAAAAGTGTTTAAAACATTTTTAATATATATTTGATTCAAATTAAATTTCAGAATAATATAATTCTCTTAGATTTTGATAAATATAAATCTAAATTCAACGAAACAACCACAAAGACATAAAAAGTTTGTTGATGACTCACTGCTATTCATTCATATTCGTCAGCAGAGGCTTGTTACCTAAATGCTCCATTACACTTCCTTGCCTTTGATAAAGCGATCCAACTTATTTAAGAAGCAGTTCATTTGAATAAACATTTCTAGAAACTTTCAAAACCCGAGAGTTGGCAATTCAGCCACGGGAAAAACATTGGTTGGTCATAAAAGAAATTCCAAGACTAAAAAATAGGCGGCGAGTTTATCCAAAATATTTTGGTCAGTCTATGAGCGATACCGAAGATGCGCGTCGCGGCCTACAGAACATGTCAAGAAAAATGAAAAATCTTATAAAATTACTATGCTTTATGAGTCTAATTAAATGAAAATAACGATATCGTACAACGTTCATATAATAAAATCATGCGTAATTTTTCAATCCAAAAAATGAAAATTTTATATATGAAAAATTGATATGCGTGTCATAGATGTTGAGAACCGTTGATCCATATAGATATTAACATCAAGATGTATAAAGTAAACTACAAAAGTTGAAATTAAATGGGGCCAGTCGTGTCTTATTCCTAATTAACGTCATTGCAATCTTGATAATAAATTATATTGATAAAAAATATTAAAATCGAAATATAATTCCTTAATTAATAAATAAAATATATAATTTAGTATTGATTTACGTAATTAAAAGTGTCAATTTCCAGTTGACTTCATTTAATATAAAATACAAAACGCATGAGATAAGAATCTGAATCTATCTTGACCGCTAACCCATCATGCAAAAAAAGAGAGTATATATATATCTCTCACCATCCCGACAGCTGTAGATGAGATAAAATTTCACGGTCTGCGGACCATTCTTTAATGGGACCGCATCCAGGGCCCAACACGATATAAACTAAATGCCATTTCATATAGGATTTTATCACTCGAACTCATAATTGAACATTCAAATATTTCACCTGCGGTTATTTTTACTGCTATGAAGGTACAATACGTATAATTACGTCGCATTGGTGTCTTAAATATAACTTAATTGACGAACGAGTCTATGCAATTATAGCAATCAAATTTATGCTCGAGGCTCAATTTGCTTCTTGGATATTAAATGAACACCAAAAGTGTAGACGATTTTTTAATCTCACTTCAAAATCATTTTAATTTAAGTGAATAATTATACATTGAGTTTATATTTGTAAAAGATATATATAATATAATCTAGGTTTCTACTATAATCTACTATAATCCACTATAATCTGCGATATTTACCTATATTTCGTTATTAGTTTAAGTCGTATTTAATAAAAAAAAATAATATTTTTATTTATTTTTAAAAACTTTTTAGGACTAATATTTTCTCATCTAAAACATACGATCGAGGCTGATAAACAAACACGTAACTTAAAATCGAAGGAGGTCGCTTACAGCATGATATATAATGATAAAATTTGTTCTAATATTTACTTCGAAAAGCCAAAATTATCAGTAATTAATTAGAAAATATAATTTAAATTATTACTTTTAAACTGTAGTTATTAATTGAAATGATTTTAACTTTTTCTAATCTTTGACATATATAATTAAGTTATTTATTTAAAATAAGTACCGAATTTATTTTATTGCTAACAATTAAAGAAATTTTAAACATTTCAACTTAAATAACATTAAAAATTAAAACAAATATTTAAAAAAGCAACAACTAAAATAAATAATAAAACTGAACAAAAAAATAAGATTTAATTTCAATTTGTTTTTAGAATTTTTGTATCCTAATAGCAGCGCATTTAAATAAATAATTAACATAATAAAATTTGTCTATGAATATTCCAATCCACGGAAGTATATCCAAAGAATATTTCACTCCACGATTGCTTTGGGTTGAGAAAAGCTGCATTAGAAGTCCATACAACTCTATTTATTTATACAATAATGACTAGAAAAATACATTTTTGCCGTTCAACAGGGACAGAAAAATGTCTAGATGATGATAGCAAATTTTTTTAGTCTTTATTCGAATTTTTTGTGTGTGCAAATGACGTTGGAAACATTGAGAAGAGAGGGACACGCTCTCCAATTGAGGCATTGAAAGGAAAATTTCTTCTATCCACAAAGGAAACTTAACTTACGGCCATAAAATATATTCGCGGCTAGAAATGGAAAAAGGATCCGTATAAAACAGAAACCCCGTTTCTTTATCTATTTTAGGGCCATGCATACAGGAGCCACTCACTTTATTATGAATATATAAACGACTTTTAAAAAAATCATTTCTAGATTTCCACGAAAATATAAAACTATAAAAAGATATTTATAAGTATTGGTATTATGATACACCGAATAAATTATTTTAATGAGGAAACTATAATAACTTCTCTAATTAAACGAAATACATTTAAAGATTATTGAGTAACCCATTAAATTCAAAGTTGCCCGAAACGAAATCAGATTTATGGAAAACCACATGCGTGTGTCTGCCGACTCTGTTTTCAAACGTTGATTTCTACGTAGCGGTGAAATTCAGGATACGAGTGTGATGCCAAAAGCTCTGTCGCCAGATCAATAGCGGAGGCAGTTCTCGGTTGGCGCCAGAGTCCCTACGACCGAGTGCCA
>JAJNBT010038947.1:0-12280 GCA_028455955.1 Notopais sp. p TS-2021 | reverse complement strand
ATATTTTTTATCGTATATACATATATACTATTAATTACTTTTAAATGTAAATTTGTAACAATAAATAAATAAATAGTAACTATATATAAAGTGCCCATTGAAAATATCAAGATTTCTGTTTGGAAAGCTTTTCATTCAAGATTGAGAATTAAACGTTTAGTATATAATTATTTATTCCTATTAGATATTTATAAAACGTTTTGAAATTATGTTCTATATTTCTAATTAGATGTTTAAAGACAAAAAGGTAAAAATAATGTCCAAAGATTGTAACAAACTTTGACACATTGTGTATTTATACTTGAATAATAAACAAGTTTGGTTTAATTTTTAAATTAAATATTGTATTAAAGTTAGTTTTAGCCAACCAAAATATTTGGATTTTGGCTGAAAAAGAAACTGTTTGTGTACTAACTTTCCATTCATGGGCAATGATGAGTTTGTGAATTTATATTTTAAATCAAAATTCTCTCTCTCTATCTTTAGCTCTTTTAAATGCACTTAAATTAATCTTGTATTTATTTATCCTGGCGGACGTTTGGTTTCCGTTTTATAACAATTTAATTAATATTTCTAATTAGATTTTCTGGATTTGTTTCAAAATAGGTCGAGCGCATTGAAATTTCAGAGTGCGAAATGTATTTTACATTAATTATACAAAGATGTAAAAATGTTCGATTTAAATTGAAACAGACAAGGATGCATGTAGCAAATATTGGAAGTCATGAATATTGCAATGCTGATCGTCACAAGTTGATTGAAAACAATTTGCGTAATGAACGGGCTTGAGTGATTCGAGTTTTACGTAGGCGTGTGGGTGGAAAGGCTGGGCTCTAGCCAGCTATATCCGCGATTTACTCGGCTGGTGGAAAGAGAGGCCTTGCCAAGGGATCGCGCATTCTTCATTAACACGGACGCAATAAATACATCCAAATAACGGTTTGGAACTGCTTAAATGTTTTCGTATCCTCTAAAATATTTTATATATATTTTAAGGTCATCTTGTATGACCTATAGCTACATAAGGATACTTATTTTTTTTTACATGGGGGGTTATGGCCCCCTATCATCTGTAGGTTTATATTTTTGTATTAATATGTTGGTTACACTTGTTTGATTTGTATATTTCGATAAATATTTGTGCTTCTTGTCATAGCGTTGGGCTATTTTCTAACATCTTTTATGTAAACAGTTTATATTCATTTTTTATTTAGGTTGTTGAATCTAAAAGACACAATGTGGCTTGTTCAGTTATTCTTAGTAAAAATAATGATGACGGATTGTATTAAGTTATCACAGCGGCCCTCAGTATACATAATTATTTATCAACAGAAAGTTATATATATTTTACTCATTATCAAAACCAATATTTATTAATTAATTCAAAAATAAAAATACGACAGTATAAAATATTTTATTATCGATATTTGTATCAAGAGTGTAAAAAAGAATAATAAAATTGTTGTGAAGTCAAAAGGTCGACGATATCATAGCGAATTCAACCTAATTTAACCAATATATCCATTTTATATTATAGGTTGTCCCTTGGACAATATTCATACACTTTGTTTATATATTCACCAATGAAATTAGAATATGAATAACCTTCCTTTCTCTCATAATTGTGTATAGATTTTTCAAAAATTACCTTCTCCAACCTATCTTGCAGTAGGATATTAAAGTATATTTCATTTATTGTTTTTCATACACAAATATATCTTACTCAATTGGGCATTTCATATTCTATCAGATAAGTTCTGTACTGATGAACACTCAGATAATGTATATTTATTTAGATATTAATTTTTCCTTCAATCTTTAAAGATTGTCTCAATATATACTTAATAAATCAGAATATGATAACCTTGTGTCAGATAATATAGTTTGACAAAATGCCAAGAAAAAATTTGTTAATAAAGTATTAACTACAATAATCTCCCAAAGGCTTTGAGATCATAATCAACCAAGACATCAATGTTTTGTACCAATATCTAAAAGAATTATGAAAAACCCCAAAGTGTTTTGGTTAATTTAAGAATTTGAGATTTTTTAAGCAAAGGAATAAAGTTTGGTGTCAAATAAATGACCAAATTTAACGAATTATTGATCATTTAAGTACAAAAATTAAATCAAAAGCCTGTATGAAACGTAACCCTAATGAGTCCTCTATATAATTGTAATTTTCGGGAACTATACAGTGCATATGATGAGGCATGTGCACTAAGACCTTATATGTATATTTCGATGCAACGACCCATGCCCCGAGTATTTCCTTATGGTGGCCCCAAAAGAACTGTAGCCTCTTGAAATGATGGACGTGCAATACATTTAATTCACATTACACACGGAAGACCTAAGTCTTCTCGTATGCAGAAGTGGTATCTGCCTCATGCAGCTTCACCAATATGGAGCGTATGATGATTACTTATCTTGTCATTATTGCATAAGTCCATGAAATTGATATTCTATATTGATTTATGCCAGCTAGAAATAAGTTAAAGGCGTTGAACAGTATAAAAAATATATAGAAAAATACTGACAATGATATATATTGTGAATGTTTAACAACAAAATAATAAATGACCTGCGAAGATGTATTTTTTAATTGCTTCTACCCAGTATATATAACAAAGCTTATTTATTTATTCAATAATTTTTTTGAAGAAGAGACCAAGTTCCCAAAAAAGGAAATTTCAGGCGAGTAGAAGTCAAAATTAAAATAATGTTGAGGGAATGGCTCATATAATGGGGACTTCAATTAATAACGTGGTCAATTAATCACGTAGCAATAACGTATAATATTGTCATTTGTTTTGATTTCGCCACACGTGCGTGCGTGCGTGCGTACGAGAGCGAAGACAACTGCTTTGTCTGGTTGATTGCACTCAGATTATTTAATAAGCGACCATTGGGAACAGACTTGGTTAAAAACGAGGTTTTTTTCCTTTCAAGCATTATTCTTTCGTATAAACAAATAATATAAATTGCTTCTGCACACAATGATATATGTTCTGATGACGTAATAACTATAATATATTACATATCTTCTTAATTTATTTAACTCTAAATTTGGATCGGGAGTGTCTGAAAAGAATTCTTATCTTTTTTGGAATTTAAAGAAAAGGTTGAGGAGTTCCACTTAATATTACATAGATAACTAATATATTAACAGGGTAATACTGTATATGAAAACTTATAACTTATAGACCATAAATAATGCGACGCTATTCATGGCTACAATATATATAAATATACGTGTTTAATTTATATATTTCCATTTGTATTTTTGTGAAGGTGGCAAGCAAAACTAATTTATTTTCATTCTATTAATACAAATTTTAAAAACTTATATTCAACAACATCCATATACATAGATAAATATTTTAATTTGTAAAGATATATTTTACTAAGGTAATTATTGTTCCACCGATACCTGGATATAACAATCATGAACAATTTAGAATTACAATCAAGCAAATCAATCAATCAATTCCAATCCAATCAAATCAATTCCAATCAATTAATTTCAATCCAATCAAATCAATTCCAATCAATTAATTTCAGTAAACTAATGATAACATTTTCATAATAATAACTGAACCAAAATTTTCGGAAAATCTTTGTGTGACAAACAAACAAACAACCCAATATTACATTTCCCAAGTTGATCTCGTGATGCGTCCATTCGTTTGTGAACATTTCGAAACGATAATTGGCCTCGCATTATAATACACAACAAATATAGACCTGACAGATTTACACTTTTAAATACACGCCACTCAGTCATTCCGGAGACATTTATTAAACATTATCAAAAACAACATAAACAATACGATATAAGTGTATAAATTGGTCTCATATCTGTAATTCACATTCAATTGTGACAATAAATTTCAAAGAATATAATTATTTGTTGTTATTTTTATTCCATCTTTGATGTTTTTAAATTTTTTACATATATAAATTCAAAGATGGTATAAAAATAAAGACATAATAATGCCTTTTGCAAATTTATCGCCACAATTGAATCTCAATGACAGATATCACACCAATTTATACACTTATATCGTTCCGTTTAGATGTTATTTATATATTTTTACAATATTGTTGATATATAATTTATTTCGATACATTGTTATAATGTCAACGAAAGGTGTATTTTCATGTGAACTTTAAAACCGATCTGAATGAGAATTGATTTGTGGACTGAATCGATCTAGGCCTGTATTAAAGTATCCAACCTTCATTTCCAATAAACAAATATACGAATTTTTGATTTATTTCTCTATTTTAATGTATATAATTGTGCGTGTCACAAAATTACTTTAAAGTTCAAAATTGAAACTAATTTTTGGGAAACACACCCTTGTAAAAATTCAAAAGCTAATTTTTATAGACTGTCAAAGATATCAGATTTTGTCTGTCATTTTTTTATGTTGTCATCTACGAAGCAAGATTCAATAGATAGATTACTGTCAGACAGATGAATGACTCGTTCCATGACAGCTTTATAAATAATTGACAAGTGACTGTTTAATTTTTATATTCTCGAGACATATTAATTCGATCGAGATTATAGGAGACCTATACTTTGACAGACAATATAATAGTCAACAAAAAATGTAACTTTAATACCTTAGTATTTAATTTATCTTATAAATTTAAAAACCGGTATAATTGGTTGTATATCGAAGTATATAGAACGCGCAAATTTTTAAAATTAAGAATTCAAATTAGAATAAAAAAAAAGATAGTAGTGACAAGTATTAAAATTATTGAATAATTCATAAGTTTGTAATGAAACTAAAGGTTAATTTTATTTTGAAATTTGTTCAAAGTTTTTCACAGTTTTTCAAATTTTTTCAAATATTTTTCTGACTATCAAATAGCGAAATCTATATTTTATTTCGTCATTTTGGGTGAATTTTGTCTTCGTCGGCTATTTGAACCGGCATTCATATATTTAAAATTCATTCATGAATATTATGCGTACTATATAAATGTATAGTATTCATTGAGGACAAATATTCATTCATACAGGATTTACGAATTCCTAATCAATATTCCGAAATTATATAATAATATTCCTCACTCTCTTAGTTTAATATGCAGTAATATAATTTAAAATATATATATCTTATTTCTTGAATCAAAATTATTAATATTCAAGCACTGACTGCTTGTAAATTAATATCTTGATCATTATTTTTTGTTAAATTAATGACCAATTTATTAATGAGATTGCAGAATAGGATCTCAATCCAAATCACAGCTCGCGTATTGTCTTCAACCGGCTCGAAAGAATAATTTGAAATATTAAATTTATATCGTATCAAACTTTCACATAAGCGAATATATATCTTCGACACTTAAATTTTAACACAACTAAATTAAATATATTTTGAAATGTGTTGCTTTAATGCGTAAAATTAATGATTTATTTTTAACTTCATTTCGCAGTAGTCAAATAAAATAAATTTTGCAAAAATTTTTATATATAATCTTTTTAAAAAATAAACATTAAATTAACTTTTTTATTTATTTATTCGATTTTATTTAGTGAATAAATATTTATTTTGCCTGCAAGATTTTAATAATTTTATATGTGGCCCACGGACTAAAATCCTTGGGCACCCTTTGGTTAACCCGTTATAAGTAAATGATATACGTAACCACATGTAATAATCATCTCAGAATAAAATATTATTACAATTTATAACAACAAATCTCAAATCCTATTGTGTAATATGTATATAGCATGAGCTTGCTATTGTGTATGAAGACCTTTATTTTCTTCAGTGCACGTATATACACCATTGATAATATCTATATAAGAAGAGTGCTTACTGTACGTAATAACTGTCAGAAGTGCTCCTAATATAAATAATACCCATAATAAGTGTGCTTGACTGTCATAGCTGCCTTAAAAATTGTGATTTATTGACCCTATGACTGAAGGGAATCAGTTCGTATCCACTCCTGCACAATTATTTAGTACTCGTGAATCAAAACTATTGCTCATGAAGCAATATTGTATATAAATAATAGCCAAATAATAATATAGATTCTCATCACAGGCATTTGTGAGCGAGTCGAACTGCAGTAAACAAAAACATAAAAATTATTTAGATAGTTTCCTTTTGAGGGATTTATTTTTTATTCCTTTCGCGTCTGTTGATGATATAACAATTATAAAATTCTTTGATATAATTACCTTATATATATAATTTATAATTAATCTTTATTTTAAAATAAATAAAATGAAGATTTTTTCTACCTCTTGAGCTATCATAATCGAATCTAAGATGAATTTGTTCATAAATCGAAATGAAAAATGCCCCCAAGTTCATGAATTATTGTCTCTCTATATACGAAGATCTCATTTTTGAGAATATCTTCGTACGGTCGTAGGTTACGTAATTAAAAATAGATTCATTTCTCCACTACATATATACAGTGTATTATTATCGAGTAAAATATGTGCCTAAAACACGCGAGTAAGTTAGTATTAGATTTCTTACATTTACCCGTATAGCCATTACGTTCTGCCAACAAAACTAGTTATTACTGTGTAAATAATTTCGTTTTTTCCCCAAAATTACCGATGTTCGAGATAATTTGATTCTCTGTTATCCAATGTTACACCATTTATATATTTATAAACTGTTAGTAATTACTATTATATAACAAGTAATAATAAAGGAGCATTCCTTCAAAGTATTCCATATATAGTAAACTTTGTGAACAAGTTTATTATGGTAGCCATGTGCTGCTACTCTACTACTTCTACTGTAAATTATTGAATTTATATTGTATTATATATATCTATGTTTTATTATTGTACTTCGTAGCCAATTATAGCATCGAATAATCTTAAATTAAATATGGACAAAGGAAACTAGCCAAAATATTTAGAAGGAAACCAATTCCTCAAATAGTTTAAACTTTAAACTTCATTAAACAAATTTCGGAGAAAAGACAAAATTTATTCAGGCTGAAAATAATCTTTTATTAATTTTAAAATTGGAATTGTCAAGACTAAATCTATGTATTCTGATTGGTCAACTCTCAATTTGACCAATTTGATCGAGTTTGATCCAAATATCTAATTTTATAATTTGAAAACTAGATTCCCATTGACGAGTGAATCGCGATCGTTATCAAAAGACTTAGCGATCCTTATACCGATTCCGGTGATTCCATTAACCGATTCCTTATTCCGATTCCTTATTCCGATTCCTTATTCCGATACCAAACGGTTTTATATTGCATACGAAAAGAATCCTATTGTTAAAGTATAAAACCAAAGTATCTTATATAAATAGAGATAATAATCAAGTGTAATATAAGTACCAGATTTGCATCGGAATAACAATCACTTTATCGACTCACTCGATTCATTCTCATTGGTGTTAAAAAATATTAAAGCCATTCTATAAGTGGACAATATTTTTGATTATATTATAATCTGTTAAGACCTGGTATATACTACTAGAAGTTACATGCATGTTTCCTGGTATAAATAAAAAATATTGGAGTTAATTCTTCAAATTTTCATATGATTGATCAGGTAGAGACCTGATCGAATCAAGGATGTCCAGAAAAAATTGCATAATGGACTATTTTAAGATTAGATGCGTGTAAGGGCATTCTTAATTTGGTTCATTGAATGATGCACTTAGATGTTCGACGATGGAGATTTCATATACTATGTAGTATGTACTTTGTATTACGTTTCTCTACATGCGCTTATAGTTAACATTTACGACAACATGTATTTTTATGTGCATTATATAACCGATTCTGAATCGGTGATCAACCAATAGAATGACTTCAATTTCTGACGTACACCAATCAGAATTGTTTTTTTCGATTGATTCCTATTCAAAATAGTTTACGAAGTGCTAAAAATCGTTTATCAGCTTGAAAAAGTTCCTCTTAAAAATGTTGAAAATGAAGCTTCTGCATGTATACTTACTCTCTGATGTATGCGAACCAAACATCATTTATGTTAGAATAATTTACAGTTTATTGAAATAAAATAAATAATATTTATTAGCAACAAATTTAGTTGCATTTGTAGAAATTTTATTGAAAATATCAAAAAATATAATTTAAATTATTAAAAGATTTCAGACAATCCATAAGAAAATATTAAGCAGAATTATAAAGAATTTCTACCTTTTTTTCAATAATATCTTAGTTGTTAACACCATTTATGATTTAAATAAAAATATTTTTGCTTGAAGAGAGAAATCTTGAAACATATTTCACGTTTAATCATTTTTGGTATTGGTATTTTTCTATTGTATATATAATTATATATATAATATATACAGAACCTAACCTATAAGAAGTCTTGAAAGAATATATTATATTACTTGAACACTATATTATCATTTCTATTTTATTAAATTCTTCTATTAAAAATTAAATAAGAAAAAACCGTGAAATTATAAAAAAGTCATTTCGAGAGTCTATCTGCCTATCAAATGATAAATAATGATATAGGATTTATATCTATATCATTCCTATGATATAGAAATACTCATTAAATAATTAATATTACTTTAGTGATCAATAAAATTTCCTTTCGCGTGCTATAATAATGGATACGGATTCCAAAGATTTGTAATCCATGATCAATATCTCCTCTCAATACAGTATATTGAATGCATAAAATTGTACAATATATGAAATCTCTGCAGTATAATGAATATAACACATCGGGTCCTAGGTTTCAAACTACTGCAATCACGTTCAAAATATTATATATACTAACAGCTATAAAAAATGTTGTTAAATTTACTGCTCAGGAATCATCTATATAAGTAATTGATCCTTTGAAGTTTAGGGCTTAATTTCCTATGAATAAAAACTACTTTGATTATTTATAAAACTAAATTAGTCGTATTAACAGTAAATTAAACATTTAAACCTGCTGATGGGTCTTTAAACTAAGGAGAATAATTACCTTTTTTATGAGAATTTATTACGAAAAACGGCATATTTAAAGAAGGAATTGTTGTATATATATTTTGTATTCATATAGTTGCACACAAAGGGGTAGAAGAGGTCATTATAACAATTTGGGAGTCGGTAGAGGTCAACTTATCATCGTGGGGGTCGGTGGAGATCATTATATAATCATAAAATTGCTTGAGTGACGATGTAAATTTTCATACAAAGCACCATTTGTTCTGTAACCTAAATGACCTTGAACTTGACCGACGCAATTGCATGTCTTTAAAGCTCAAAAGCTATTGCTATTATGTCATCTAAATCCTGATTGGTGGAATAAATTTGCTCGACCAATGGGACCGCAGGTTTCATTTGTACCAAATTACATACGATTTTCTTCCATTATAATTGCATATTATCGTTCCCCTCCGCCTGAGATGAAATGTAAGAAGAAGAAATATAAATAATATCTAACTGGAATCATTTTGTCATGCACAGTAAAGAGTAAGAGTGTCATGCACTATGAAGAGTAAAAGAGAGAAATGATCATGCAAAAGGAAAGAGTAAGAGCGTCATGCACTATAATTTGAAGAGTAAAAGAGTGAAATGATCATGCAAAAGGAAAGAGTAAGAGTGTCATGCACTATGAAGAGTAAAAGAGTGAAATGATCATGCAACAGGAAAGAAGAGGTGGACGAATAAACGTTTCAACTCTTATTCAGTCATAAAAGTTACAATGGACAAATCTTTCAATTGTTCCGCTGCAATCGGTCATTATTAGACGATAACGAGCTTCGTTTATGCTTTGAATAATACCGGATTTTCCCATTTTGGATATAAAGAGATGTTCTTTTAATCGAACAATGTTACAAGTTGGTAAATAAATCTATCCGCCCACGATCGAACCTCTAGTCCGTAAATACCACTTGGATCATTTTTTGTTTATTGCCAATTTTTCAACGGAATAATCTGTAATTGGTTGTAGATCTAGTTGTAAGAATACTGGAATAAAATAACTAGATTAACTAAGGCTCGGATAAGGATGGATAACAAAGTTAGGTTATATAATTTTCTTTTATATATTTTTTGTGTTTTTTTAAGTCAATTTTGGCTTAAATGATAATCTGGAAGAGTGCTCCCTAACGAAGTAGATTTATTTGAAAGTCTATGTGATAGGCCTTCAACGAGGCGCGAATTCGCGTCACGTCGGTTCGGAGGTTTTAATTCGTTTGCGTCTGAGGCTGAGGGCCCATATTCAGATCAGAACATTTTATGGGGCCGCAAATAGAATATTTGGGTGCTGAAAAATATAATTGATGCCGTATTTTTGAAATATTTATTTTTCGTTAAAAATGAACTAAAATATAAATTATAATCTTACATAAAAATTAAATTCTCTCTCTGACATTTAACATTTTCTTGAAGAAATGAATTCTAAGATCTAATTTAGACCTAGTTTATGCAATAAATAATTTACTATCTATCAGTATTCTTCCTATGACTTATTTAGATTATTATCAATATTGTGTTTCGTAATAATATCCTAAAAATAAAATAAAAATTATATTTAATTTAGTGGACCTTGCAAGGGCCGCACCGAATCCATAATCGGTCCGCAAGTTTGACATGACTGCAGTCAACTTAATTAGATTAAAGAGCTTCAACAGTTTCGCTTTCATGCACCGCATCTTAATATGTTAAGCCATTTCATAATATATTCTATTTATTATATTGTTCAATAAACTTAATAGTAAGTTGATGAATATTTGATAGTTCCATGTTATAATATGAAATTTAATAGCAAAACATTAATTTCGGAAATAATAATAATATAATAAATAATTAAGAGACTCTATTATATTAATCTAATAAAAATTATTTTAACTTAAGAATAAATAGAATAAAAATAGAACTTATGAAATTAAATTTTGACTATTAAATTTAATTATTTATTTAGTTTGGAAATAAATTATCCAAAATCAAAATTAAAATTTGATTTTACGGTATTTTTTTTAACGAGGAGTCCGACGCTGTTACGTAATACAGGGTGTTCGGATAGTCACTGTGCACTTTTATAATCGTATTCCATGTTGTTACATGTATGTTACTAAAAATATAAGTGCACAGTGTATTACCGAACACCCTGTTTAATAATCTGGCACTGGATGAACATTCTAATTAATGGAAAATGATCTAAATGTAATTATTTCATTACCCATATCGATATTAATTTAATTTTTAATATTATTTTAATATGTTCTCCCTAAAAATTGCTATTATTAATTATTAAATTACCAACGCAATACTTTTATGCAAAATAATAAATATATTAACGCTAAATTTCAACTTCCTGGATTTCAGGTCGATTCGTTAAACCAAATTGAAATAAACATTAAAAATAAATAAATTTGAAAATGAATTTTTTTCAGTTTAACCAAAAAAATCTCCACAATGGATCAAAGACAATGCATTGTGATCCATAAATAGGTGGGTCTAATTTGGAGCTAATCATGACAAAGCATGCACACGTGCTCAAATTAACTACACAATCATGCTAATTATTTATTTTAACTACTTGAATATTAAATTATAAGTGTATTTCGATGGAGAAAATACATAATAAATATTTAAACACAATGACAAGAAAGCAAATTAATACAAAACGAGTACACATATATCTGAAATAATTTGTTTTACGATGAAAGTTAAAAATTATTCATGTGTTTTTTTATTTTTAGCCAAAAGAGAATGCAATAAAGAGGCGGAACGCGGAACCCTTCCTGGTCTGGAAATGTTTACAGAAGGAAGCTACTGATTATACAACCAAAGATTCTCTATTTTCATCGTAATTATACACAGTTTGTTTCAATGTAGCGCGGTCATCGTATACAATTATACATCATCCCACCCCCCGCCACACTCGGTCATCAATCACGATTCACGAGTATAGAAAATGACTCTTGAAGATAATTATAGTTGTGTTTCTTTGAACTACAAATAGAGTGTTCATTATTCTATTATATTAATTTGTATTTAATTCATTATAGTAACAATGGATGTATTCGTTATAAAAACTTAATCTGAATCTGGATCAACAAACGGAGCCAATTTCTATTGATGTTCTTTAGAAATTCAAAGCATTCTATTGCTTGATAACACTTTTTTAACTCGATGATTTAAATTCAGAATCAGTTATATTCCGTCCATGAAAATACGTACAACCAGTTATAAATGATATCATAATAATTGTCAAAAGTAAACACTTGTAGTCCAGGCATATTTGTATAAATGAAAAAGTTCTCAAGACTATATTTTATTA